>JAYEVE010000682.1:0-95674 GCA_036346375.1 Guadua angustifolia | reverse complement strand
TTTTACGAAACAATAGGTAATGCAATTCTTTTCACTTGACACCATGCTTTTTTACCTCTTGTTGTAGTTTACACCGGGAACCGTGTTGTCTTCGTTAGCTTGGCACTCTGATGAGACGGCCGGCACTCTGATGAGACGGGCCCACCTGCAGGAGTGACCGAGCCTTCCACATTGGCTTGCTGCGCTGGCATCCCTCGTCTCTACGCAGACTATTGCACAAGGCTCGTGCCGCTTTCACGTGCGCATGGTTGGAACAGGGAATAGAGATAGACAGTTTTACCTATAAGATTGGTTACTTATCCGATTGCTATCCCTAGTACGAAATGTCTCCTCTTGTTTTGTTCAAGGGTGACTGTTTGGAAATTGGCGGCGACTAGCACCTCTAGTGGTTGCTGCTTGACATGGAAGGAGCACAATTTGAATGTATTTCTCAATTGCATACCTGGGCTAGAACCCTAATACCAAAATCCCTCAAATTCTAGCGTTTCCCCCTCCCTAAATCACCACATTCCTCTGTCATCACTACCCAAACCATCCAAATCCATGCAAGTAATAGCACTGAAACCATTATCCGCCTCAGGTTGACTGCAAACAACAATCCAAACCATCCAAATATAATCCCCAAATGTCATTGAACCCTTCAAATCCAATCCCGTCAAAACACATGCATGTACCTTAGACTTGAGTGACAAGGTGATCCACATGTTCATAGGAAGATTCTTACAAAAGTATCACTATCCCTACTCCTAATCTCGTCAGAATGCCAAGCTGGTGAAGCCAACTCGGTTTCTGGTGTAAGCTACAACAAGAGGTAAAAAAAAGGTGGTGTTAAGTGAAAAGAATTGCATGGTACGATGCTTCATAAAACCTTAGTAAGATTACGCAGTGTAAAGTAAAATTTACTGACGATAATAATATGCTCTCCATGGTACCATAGTTTCGTGGTTGATGTAGAACGAAAAGTAGTCCAACACAAGCAATCGACGAGGGTTAGACATGCATGCAAATTGGGGGGCATCGTTAGTAGTAAAGGCACATGAACTATCAAATGCGATCATTTCTCGGCTATACGCATGAGAAGGAAACGGAAAGGTTTGCTTGCTCCACAGTGAGCCATTGCCCACAGTGCAATCGAGCTGGGATCATGGGATGGCTGCAGCCTTGGAGGACAAAAAAAGGATAGAAAAATACCAGTAGCTCGACCCCAAGCAGTGACCGTGAGACAGACCACTGCATGCTTTCGCTTTTGCTTTTGCTTGGGTGCTTTGAAAAAGCCGACCGGTCGCCGGCGGCCTAGCTCGAGCTAGCCCAAGACCTGGCCTATGTCCTCGGCTACCTACGCCTCTGCACGCCGTCCATTGCTTTTGCAGTTTGCACACCGCCCCGGCTTTCGGCGTTCCAAAACACGAGATCCTGTTCCTGGTCACAGTAATGGCCATAGGAATGGGAGCAGACCTAGGCCTCTTTTGGGACCGTTTTTGATTGTGTAGATTCTAAATTGTAGTCAACTGTCTGAAGAAGCGGTTGACTGGAGAATCTGGTCGTTCGGCAATCCTGATTGTTTGTGTTGATTATTGATCAGTGTCGGTGATAGATGAGCGGATGAGGGTGGTAAAGGGGCCTAGGGACGACGGCGGAAACCCTTGTGCTTGCGATGACTCGTGGGAGCCAGAACTCGCAGAATCTGAGTCAGAATCCGCAGAATCAGGTGACTGACAGCTTCTGATTCTGTGTACAATCTGATTCTGATTCTTGGAGAAGCTGTCTAGAATCCTACTGTTCGACGCATAATCCGCTTTTATTTTAAGCAGAAGCTGTATTTAAATTGAAACGAAGGAGGCCCTGGTAGGGAGAAACCGGAGGGAACAAAATCCGCGGATAGAATCACCAGAAGCTGGTGTTTCTATTGGAACAAACTGTGCAGCTCAGCTCTCAGCAAGTGAAGCACTACAATAAAGTTGGTAGTATTATCGGATTATAATCTGTTGCACACAAACATACGGAGAAGCATTCCATTACATTTTGCTATGCCTGTGAATAGGGCAAGCTTCAGGAAGAAAGAAAAAAATAAAAATACAAACACTCGTACCGAAAGGCATAGTAAAAATCTGCTCACTTGCTGTTTCGTTTTCTTCTGCTCTCAATAGCTCCTGCGAATCCTGTCCCCCACGACTTCCCCATTTCTCGCAGCAAATCAATGGAAACAGGAAAAAAGGCTTCAAACTAACTTAACTACCTATTCTATATATAGTACTAGAATCCGTCTCTCCTCTGGTCAGGAGCCACAGCACTGTAATGGTCACCAGCTCTCACTAGCTACTGGTAGAGCTCACTTCGCCGAGCAATGGAGCCAAAGAGCAGCGGCAGCTGCTTGAGCCTAGCTGCCATTGCACTCCACCTGCTGCTCTTCGCTCCGAGCATGGCTGCGGCGTTCAACTACGCCGACGCGCTCGCTAAGTCCATCATCTTCTTCGAGGGCCAGCGCTCCGGCAAGCTGCCCCCCGGCAACCGCATGCCGTGGCGCGGCGACTCCGGCCTCCGAGACGGCGCAGAGTTCAATGTAGGCCTTCTTTTTGTTTCTTTCTGGAGTTTCTGTGTAGTCGTTTGCGATGTGGATCGTTTCGATCCTTCTCAGGTGGATTTGGTGGGCGGGTACTACGACGCCGGCGACAACGTGAAGTTCGGCCTGCCGATGGCGTTCTCGACGACGATGCTGGCGTGGAGCGTCATCGACTTCGGCAAGTTCATGGGCGCCGAGCTGCCCAACGCCAGGGCCGCCGTGCGCTGGGGCGCTGACTACCTCCTCAAGGCCGCCACCGCCACGCCGGGCGCGCTCTACGTGCAGGTCGCGGACCCCAACCAGGACCACCGGTGCTGGGAGCGGCCGGAGGACATGGACACGCCGCGCAGTGTGTACCGCGTCACCAAGGACAACCCCGGCTCCGACGTAGCCGGCGAGACGGCCGCCGCGCTCGCCGCGTCCTCCATCGTCTTCCGCCGCTCCGACCCGGACTACTCGTCGAAGCTGCTCCACGCCGCCATGCAGGTGTTCGACTTCGCGGACCGGCACCGCGGGTCGTACAGCGACTCCCTGAGCTCGTTCGTGTGCCCCTTCTACTGCTCCTACTCCGGCTACCACGTGAGCGTCCCGACCGAATCCCGTGGCCGCCGGCCGGCTCTGCTCTGCTCTGCTGAATTCATACAGTCAAGTTACATTCATTGTCTATCGATTCTTGCCAACACAAAACGCAGGACGAGCTTCTTTGGGGCGCGTCGTGGCTGCACCGGGCGTCGAAGAACGTGTCCTTCATGTCGTACGTGCAGGCGAACGGCATGCAGCTGGGCGCAGGCGACGACGACTACTCCTTCAGCTGGGACGACAAGAGAGTCGGGACCAAGGTCCTGCTCTCCAAGGTGCGTTTATGGAATCTGAAGCAACATTAGCCGAATGGCACGCGAGACCTCCTCACCTCCCTTATCAGTGACAACACGAACCGGACTGAACAAGCGGAGATCGATTCGAGACTGACATGTACTGCTTTGTTTTGTGCGTGCATTGCAGGGGTTCCTGAGGAACAGGCTGCAGGGGCTGCAGCTCTACAAGGCTCACTCCGACAACTACATCTGCTCTCTCGTGCCGGGCACAAGCACCTTCAAGCCCAGTACACGCCAGGTTCGTTAGTTAATTAACACCAATCATTAGCTGTAATCCAGAGTTGATTGCATTCGCTTTAATGGATCGAAGTGATGGAACTGTGGAGACAGGGGGCCTCATCTACAAGGAGGGCGAGAGCAACATGCAGTACGTGACGACGGCAACGTTCCTGCTGCTCGCCTACGCCAAGTACCTCCGGTCCAGCGGCGCGTCCGTCTCCTGCGGCTCCAAGGGCGTCTCCCCCGCCGACATCACCGCGCTGGCCAAGAGGCAGGTGGACTACATCCTGGGCAAGAACCCGGCGGGGATGTCGTACATGGTTGGGTTCGGGGCGCGGTACCCGCAGCGCGCGCACCACCGCGGCGCGTCGATGCCGTCGGTGCGCGCGCACCCGGGCCGCATCTCCTGCGACGACGGCTTCCAGTACCTGCACGCGGCGGCGCCCAACCCCAACGTCCTCGTCGGCGCTGTGCTCGGCGGGCCCGACGCCCGCGATGCCTTCGCCGACGACCGCGGCAACTATGCGCAGTCCGAGCCCGCCACCTACATCAACGCGCCGCTCGTCGGTGCCCTCGCCTTCTTCGCCGGAAGCACCAAGTAGCCACCGACCCGATCGATGGATGCAGTGGCTAGTCTAGTGTCATGGACCCGTGTGTGTGATTGGCAATCACGTGACAGAGTGGGAGCGCCGAGGCAAAACGATGTGACTGAGCTCCCCCGTCACGTGACATGTATGGCTCAGTGTATCACTGCTTCTTTTTACTGGCTAGTGAGATGGGAATGTTATGTGCCACTACGTCCGCATTCTCTGCACGGTACCGTATGTATGTATGCACGGTAGGTATACGGGCATACTGAACACGACTTCCAGGTGCGCTTTGGCTTGATTAGGCCCGCTGCACACTTTAATTTTGCATTTTTAGCACTCATTCGAATGTAATTGTAAAATTAGCTTTGCATTCTCCTAGCCGGCTCTACGGTAGCGGTGTGCATCGGTGACAAGTGGGCACAGGCCCATTGCAGCAGGAGACACCGCTGTCCTGTAACTACCCTCCTGTATTTCCTATGTGCGATATAAGATCATCGGGCAATAGCAATAATGTTGGACCTACTGTAGTCCCCTCGTGTGGTAGGTTTGTGGAGTTTGTATCTGCAGTGAGCACCTATCATGGTCAAGGTGGCTATCATGTTGGGAGCGTGGCTGCTGCTAACATGATCAGAGGATGACTAATTTTGCAATACTGGAAAAAAAATGCAACAAGTCTTATAAGCTAAACCTTTTCGCGCCCTTGAGACCAAGCGCTTACTTGGTTGGTTGGGGCACAAGGAGCGCACAAGGCCCACTCGTGTTCGAGCGCGGGCGCTCGTGGAGCCGAGGCATGGATATGTGTGGGTGTGTGTTTGTAGTTCGGTTGTTGTCCTCTTTTAATGAATGCGAGTGTTATTATTTTTTTTAAAAAAACCTTTCGTGCCCTTCACCCCTCCATAAACGGAAACACCGACTTTACAGGCGCTCAGCCGCACCTGCACAAAGTCGTGCCATCTCTCCCCCTCGTAAACCCTAGCCGCTCGCTGCTGGCAAATAGATCGAGGAATGGATTCCGTGCGGTTCGCTTGGAACCCTACAGTGTGTGCTGCTTTGGGCTACGGCGTCCCCGGTGGCTCCACCTCCCCCCGCCTCCGGTGTATTCGTCGGTGATTCATGGTGCTGTGTAAGTTAACTACCGCGTCCTCTCTACTGGGTCCCCATTCGTGGCCTCTCGCAGCGGTATCGTCTCCCCGATTCGTGTGGTACCTGGCTGCTCACGCTAGCTTAGGTTACGGTTTCCCGTGGCTTGGATTTGTGTTATCGTTAGGGGTTTCAAGTTTGCGACGGCTGGGTCTGCATTTCAAGGGGTTTGCATCCGATTGGATTGGTCGGATTGCTCGTGTTGGAATTTGCGAGATGTAGGGCTAGATTGGGTCTTTGGTCCGATCTCGTCGCGTGGTATACCCGGAAAAAAATCGAGGTTCTGTTTCCCCCTGGTCTACTAGTGTCAGGAGTTCTGGAGGTTGAAGAAACACAGTGTAGTCGGCAGTGAGTATACCTATTCAGCGACTAAGCTTATAAAGAGCTTCCAATGGTTCAGATTTGATCGCAGTAAAGGGAATGATCATCTGATGGTTGAAAGACCATGAACAGTAATTACAGACAAAGTAGTTTTTACCATTCTATTCCGTTGTAATCTTTTGTTAAGTTTGTTCTGTTTATCGTGTCAATCCAATTCGGTGAAAAGTGAATGTAACGGGTATAAAACCCTAAATCGATTTTGGAGAGAAGAAGAGAATATTCCGCATATCTATAGTCTACCTAGTTTGTTAGGGTTCCTCTTATGTTTCTTGATTTGGTTTTTCATTTTCCTATGATTTTGTTTGATTTGTGATGGTGATCTGGAGTTGGGTTCCATCTTGGTGAGTCGGATTTCTTTGTGGCCTTGATAAATTGGTATTGGAGTTGAGTGGTTCTGTTGCAGATCCTAGTTGGGGCAGACCATAAAATCCCTAATTGTCAAAGAAGATCTGAGAGATTTGTTAGAGCAGATCTGTGTGGGTTATATTCTTCCGATTATTATGGATACTCAGGAAGAGATCAAAAAGATCCAGTGTCGACTTGCAAATTTAGAAACACTTAAATCAAATGTGGCTGAGATCAAGAACTTACTTATAGAAAGAACTCCTCAAGTGGCCAACCCAATGGGTTAGCGGAGCCCATCGGTAAACATTGAGGGTAATATGCCTTTAGCTTCTGAGTTGAATCAGGTTGGGTTGTCAATGGGGTTTTCTGGTAGTCCTATGGAAGCGTCTGGTATAACCGGAAGTCAAGTAACTGGTAATCACTTTCCACCCATTTTCACCCCTGCCATTAGAACATCTTCTTATATCCATCTTATAGAGGTCCAAGTGGAGGAGTATATGCGGGGAATGGTGTTTGTGTTGGGCCTCAATTACCATAGCAAATATACCCGGGTGCACATATGGGAATCGGTGGTCAATAGGGATCTGGGTATTGTCATCCTACCCTGCCACAATACATACAATCGGGTAATGTTTACTGTGGTGTTAACATGGCTCAAAACATGCATTCCCTGGGAGTTCAATTGTTTGATGCCCAAAGGAAATCTTATTGTGGGGAGAACAGTGGTGTGCTAATTAAGGGTCCAAAGCTTGAGTTATCTCTATTTTCAGTGGAAAATCTGATTGGGTGGATTGACCAGTGTGAGAAATTTTTTTAAATGGTTGGTACTCCTTCTGATCAATGGGTGAACTTAGCTGTTGGACATCTAATTGGTAGAGCGAACACCTAGTTTAAAGGTATTGGGATTCTGTGGGGGATATACACCCCGGGGGCCCACAAGACAGACCTGCGAGGCCCAACCAGGCCGGGCCGATTGCATGGGACCAGAAGTAACCTGGGCTGGGCGAGGCATGAAGGATTAGGATAGATCCTGATTCAAGGAAACCGAGTCGTATTAGGCAAGGGAAGATTGTAATCCAAACTAATATAGATTCGGGATAGATATGAAGATGCAATCTTCACTACGTATCCGAGTGGGATTCCATATTGTAACCGCCCTTCTCTGCTATATAAAGGGAGGGGACGGGGGCACCATAACACAACATCATCAGCTATAAGCTAGCCACGTATAATTCCAGAGCACAGGACTAAGGTATTATCTCCACCGCGAGAGCTCGAACTCAGATACATCGTATGCGCTTGTGCTACCATCAAGCTTCGATCCAAATAGCTTAGCCCCTTTTAATTATTGTCGGTAACAAACCTCGACAGTTGGCGCGCCAGGTAGGGGCTACGCTAAGATCAAGTTTGGTAAGCTCGATGGCGATCTTCACCAAAGGTATGGCCACCTTTTCGCCGGCCCAGGCGTTTCGCTTCGGAAGTCTGGATTTCATCACCGACGATCTTGGCCATCTTTCCCTTTCGGATTCGGATCAGTTCCAATCTGGAAGTAATTCTGAGGTTCCCTTAGTCGAACAATCACTCGGATCGGGAGCAGGCATGGCCATCTGTCCTTGGACGGTAAGCCAAAGTTCTGAACCCCGTCTTGAGATGAAGACGGCTAATTGCGAATCCCGAGTGGTTAAATACCCCAGAAAACCACTCGGACTTGAAGGTCAGTACTCCGCATCTTCTTGTTCCTTCGAATCAGAAGATGAATCGGACAATTTCCAGAGCCTCCGCAGCGTTTTCGTGATCGAAGACTTGCGAACGGAGTCTCAAAGAACGAAAAAGACGCAAAGAACGCCGGAAGAAGAGCGCCACGCAAGAAGGCCGCAAAACTTCTCGCAATGAGAGCCGCAATGTCAATGAAGAAATCTTGCAGATGAGGATGGGAAACCAATCGGTTTTCCAAACTCCTCAGCAGAACATTGTCGCCTCCAAGACACTCCTGGATACTTTAGGACCACTACTCGGTCCCGACAGCCCTGCTGCTCCGATCGTAGCCCAAGTTCAGGCTATGGTGGCGGCGGCAATTCAGCAACACCAGGGAGGACCAAGGGAGAAGGAGCCATCTCGCACTCGACGCCTTAACTCACAGTCGCTAGCAAGAACACGGCCGCCGATCGCCCTAGGCGAAAATTAACGGGGAAGACGCTCGGCATAGCATCAACCGAGACCTTCGCATGGATTTAAACGACAGACGGCGTGACCGGGAAGATGAAGAACGCCGCAGGCGCAGAGATGACTACGAACGTTTTGGCGTCGGCCACGACGATCGGGATGATCGCCGGAATCCCCGCCATGACAGAGGAGAAAACGAAGACCGCCGAGCTAGATCACCTTGTCGACGTTCTCCACGAAGGCGCAACGACGGCCCCATTGAAGGCATCCGGGCTTTCACCCCTCGCCTCCGCCGAGTGGTCTGGCCCGAAGGATTCAACCCAAAGAGCATCACCAAGTTTGACGGAGAAAGAGATCCAGAAGCTTGGCTCCAAGTTTACTCCCTGGCGATCATGGCTGCCGGGGGCGACCGCAATGTGATGGCTAATTATCTCCCAGTCATGCTCACCTCCTCAGCCCAAGCATGGCTTACGGGACTCCCGGCGAATTCCATAGATTCCTGGGAGGACCTCTGTGAGCAATTCATCACCAACTTCCAGGGCACTTATGAGCGACCTGGAACACAATGGGACCTGTACCAGCTCCGCCAGAAGAAGAATGAGACGCTTCGGGAATTCGTTCGGCGCTTCATGCAGAAGAAGAATACGATCAGGGACATATCGGAGGCAGCAGTCATCGCAGCATTCCAGAAGGGCGTCAACGACCCCGATCTGATCAAGAAGATGTCTCGAAAGCCGCCGTCCACCGTGAGGGAGATGTTCGAGCTGGCGGACCGTTACGCGACGGCTTCAGATGCACTGGCCGAGCGGCAGGATGATCGCCCACGACAAAAAGATAAAAGGGATTACGCCGAGTCATCAAGACAACGCGACAGGAAGCGGAAGCCTGAAGAAACAGTGGCCGCAACCGAGCAAGACCGACATCGCGCGCCACGCACCGATGACTACAACACGATAATGGAAGGTATTTGCCCTTTTCATCCGAAAGGCAAACATGCTGCAAAAGATTGCTTCACTTTGAGAAGGTTTGCCAAGGAATCCAGAAAACGACCAGCCAGAGGCGAAGGAAAAGAAGAAGATAAGAAAAAGCAAGAAGATGATGAGGGTGAATATCAAAAGATGGAACGAGAGCTCAATTACATCTACGGAGGCTCAATGGCTTACGAGTCAAAGCGGAAGCAAAAACTCACGGCCAGAGACGTCAACGCCGTCATGCCAGCGGCTCCCCAGTATCTCCGATGGTCCGAGGCTTCCATTACCTTCGACCGTTCAGATCATCCGGATCACATCCCCTATCCCGGAAGATTCCCGCTGGTATTGGACCCGGTGGTGCGCAATGTCAAACTCAAGAGGGTGCTGGTCGACGGAGGCAGTGGACTCAATGTTCTCTTCTCCAAGACTTTTGACGATACGAAGATTCCCTGTTCCGAGCTAAAGCGGGGTTCATCACCTTTCCATGGAGTAATCCCTGGAACCTCGTCGGTACCACTCGGGCAAATCACCTTGCCACCACATTCGGAACCAAGGAGAACTTTGGACCGAAAGTACCTCAACTTTGAGGTGGCCGATTTTCGACGGCATACCACGCCATCTTGGGAAGACTCGTCCGCCGATTCATGGTCGCACCACACTATACTTATCTCGTCTTGAAAATGCCAGGGCCGAAGGGCATCATCTCCGTACGTGGTGATGTCAAGCAGTCGTTCGTATGCGACCGAGAAAGCTGTGAGATGGCCGAGGCTCAAGAGGCGGCAGAAGACCGAGAGAGGATCCGGCAGGCGGCCGCACATCAGGAAGACGAAGGAGATGTACCGGCGAAGAAGCAGACCAGGGTAAGCCTAAAACCCGATGAAGGCGCCAAGAAGATAATCCTTGACCCATCCAACTCTGCCCAGACGGCTCTGATCGGGACAGGCCTCACCCCCAAATAGGAAGACGCGCTCGTCACCTTTCTTCGGGCCAACCGGGACATCTTCGCGTGGAAACCATCCGATATGCCCGGCGTTCCCAGAGAGGTGATCGAGCACTCTTTGAACGTTGACGAGAAGGCCAAGCCCATCAAGCAACGGTTCAAGATTTGCTCAGATGTAAAAGAAACCATTAGGAAGAGATCACAAAGCTTTTAGCAAAGAAGATTCATAAAAGAAGTGTACCATCCCGATCGGTCAAGCGAACCCAAAGGCTTGTTCGCAAAAGAATAAAAGTCGGCGCGCATGTGCGTTGATTATACCGATCTCAACAAGGCTTGCCCGAAAGATCCTTCGGCCGCCTCGATAGACCAAGTGGTAGATTCAACGGCGGGCTGTGAACTCCTGAGCTTCTTGGATGCCTATTCAGGATATCACCAGATCAGGCTAAAAGAAGAAGATTGCATAAAGACTTCGTTCATCACTCCATTTGGCGCGTTCTGCTATGTTACGATGCCGTTCGGTTTGAAAAACGCTGGCGCAACTTATCAACGCGCGATACAGCGATGTTTTCATTCCCAGATCGGGCGCAACGTGGAAGCATACGTCGATGACGTCGTCGTCAAGACTCGGGCGAAGGAGGACCTCATATCTGACTTGGCGGAAACTTTCGAAAGCCTAAGGGCTTATAAAATGAAGCTGAATCCAGAAAAATGCGTTTTTGGAGTCCCGTCAGGAAAGTTACTCGGGTTTATTGTGTCACAACGTGGCATCGAGGCAAACCCAGAGAAGATCAATGCAATCCTGAAAATGAAACCTCCAGCCAGTCAGAAGGACGTCCAGAAGCTCACCGGGTGCATGGTGGCACTCGGCAGATTCATCTCTCGGCTAGGATCTCGAGGAATGCCTTTTTTCAAACTTCTAAAGAAGCAGGGTAACTTTCAGTGGACCTCTGAGGCACAAGAAGCTTTCGAAGAGCTGAAGACATTCTTATCATCCCCACCAGTGCTGGTCCCACCAATGCCCGAAGAACCCCTTTTGCTCTACATTGCCGCCACGACTCATGTAGTCAGCGCTGCAATCGTTGCAGAGCGGAAGGAGGAGGGGCACCTTCAGAAAATCCAGCGGCCAGTTTATTTCGTCAGCGAGGTATTGGGAGAATCCAAGGTACGATATCCACAGGTGCAAAAATTATTGTACGCTGTGTTACTCGCCTCACGCAAGCTCAAGCATTACTTCCAAGAATATTCAATTCCGGTGGTCACCACTTTCCCGCTTGGGGACATACTCCACAATCGGGAGGCCACCGGGAGGATCGCAAAATGGGCGGTCGAGCTCGGGGCCTTTGAAATCTCTTTCAGGCCACGAACGGCAATAAAATCTCAAATACTTGCCGACTTCACCGCCGAGTGGACAGAGTTGCAAACTCCGACGACTCTCAAGAACCGAATATCGACAATGTATTTCGACGGCTCCCTCATGCTCAATGGAGCAGGAGCCGGCGTGGTCCTCATCTCTCCAACAGGTGAGCGCCTGAAGTACGTCCTTCAGATCCACTTCCCGGCATCAAACAATGCCGCCGAGTACGAGGCACTCATCCATGGGCTTCGCATCGCGATATCCCTCGGTGTCCGGCGGCTAACTATTCGAGGCGACTCCATGCTGGTAATTAATCAGGTACAAAAGGAGTGGTCGTGTGTTGAAGATAACATGGCAGCTTATTGCCAGGAAGTGCGGAATCTAGAAGGCAAGTTTGACGGGCTGGAACTCATCCACGTGCTTCGACGTGACAATGAAGCAAACAGATTTAATTGGCAAGGCTAGGATCCACTCGCAACAAAGATGCCGGTGGTGTGTTTGTCGAAGAACTCCACAAGCCCTCAATAAGCCCAAAGCAGGAACAGTTCAAGTCGGAAGAAACACCTACCGAAGAGGAGGTCCTGGTCATCAACGCAGATTGGACAGCTCCTTTCCTCAATTACCTATTGAAGGACGAACTTCCAGAAGATCGGACGGAGGCAGAACGCATCTCACGGCGCAGCAAGAGCTACATGATAGTAGGCGAAGAATTGTTCCGAAAAAGCGCCTCTGGAGTCCTAAGACGATGCATATCAGAGCAAGAAGGAAGAAGCCTACTCAGAGAAATCCACTCGGGAATCTGTGGGCACCACGCAGCGTCAAACACTTTAGTGGGCAAGGCATATCGACAAGGCTTTTTCTGGCCGACTACTGTGACTGATGCAGAGGACATCGTCCGAACCTGTGAAGGGTGCCAATTTTTTGCCCGCCAAATACACGTGCCCGCCCAGAAGCTGCAGACAATTCCGATCTTTTGGCCATTCGCAGTCTGGGGGCTCGACATGGTTGGCCCGTTGAAGAAAGCTCAAGGTGGCTTCACTCATCTCTTTGTTGCCGTGGACAAATTCACCAAATGGATAGAGGCAAAACCAGTGGCCACAATCACAGCGGCCAAGGCCAAAGAATTCTTTCAAGAAATCGTCGTACGATTCGGTGTGCCAAACAGGATCATCACGGACAATGGAACCCAATTCCGAGGAGAAGAATTTCAAGATTGGTGTGACGAGCTTGGCATCAAAATTTGCTTCGCCTCCGTGGCTCATCCAAAAAGCAACGGTCAGGTAGAAAGGGCAAACGGCATGGTATTGCAAGGCCTAAAGGCACGCATCTTCGATCGGCTCAAACCGTACGCCACCCGATGGGTAAAAGAATTGCCTTCAGACTGGGGCCGAGAACTACCCCAAAGAGGCAACCGGCAGTCACCTTTTTTCCTGGTCTATGGCTCAGAAGCGGTTCTACCCACCGAGTTGACCTTCGGATCCCCTCGGGTCCGGAGTTTCAAGGAGACAGAGTCAGAGGAAAGCAGAATGGAAGACATTGATCGATTGGAGGAAGCTAGAGAGGTCGCTGCTGTCCAGTCGGCCAAATACCTCCAGGCCCTGCGCCGCTATCATGACCGAAACGTCCGAAACCGAGCATTCTCCAAAGGCGATTTGGTCCTAATAAAGAGTTAGAAGCATGAGCACAAGCTATCTCCGAATTGGGAAGGACCCTACATCGTTGACGAAGTAACGCGCCCAGGGGCTTACAGGCTTAAGCGAGAAGACGGCGCCATCATCAGTAACTCATGGAACATAGAGCAGCTACGTCGTTTCTATTCTTAGAGTGCTTTATGAATGTTTACTTTTTCCTAGACTTACTACCCAATTGTTATACAATTAAGCAGTAAGTCGGGGGCTACACCTAATAGTGTTGCGCATGCGCAACTCTGCTGAAAAAATTGTTTGTTTCAAAGGATACCATGCGTCGGAATTTTTTTTTTCTAATTGACTTGCTACTCAATTGCTACTCAATTAAGCAGTAAGTCGGGGGCTACACCTAATAGTGTTGCACATGTGCAACCCCGCGTGCAAACCAATGTCTACCTCTTTCTTATGATCGCAACTAAGATCCGAATGCTCTAAACTTCCGATGGTGAAACCCCAAACGAAAAAAGTCTAGTTACCAACCGAAGAGGCACGATCGAGGGAAAAGGCCAGGCGCCAACTCGCGATGCTCGGGGGCTAGACTAATCGGACGGGGTGCCCAAGCATAAGGAAGGATGAAAGCAACTCGGGGAAGTCAAAAAGATCTAAACAAGAAAAGTAGCAACGGAAGTAACATTACCAAAAGTCCAGCATTGTCCAGAGACCATAGAAGATATACACAACAAAAGTACTATCTAAACGTCTCTCGCAGAAAACAAAAGTACTACTTTCTTTGCAAAGATAAAAACTACTCCTGGCGCGCACGGCCGACGGCCGCAATGAGGGCGTCCCTAGCTCTGACGAGCCTAGGAAAAACCCCGATCAGGATGTCGACGGCGGCGGCGTCTCGGGCGACGGCCTCCTGCTCCGCAGCCTCCACCAGGGCAAGGTCGGCGGCAACCCAGAGCTCGGCGAGATCGTCTCAAAGTCGCCAGGGCGCTATCGCCAAAGCTGAAGAGCAGATTCTCAATCCACGGCTCGACCGGCGGACCTGGAGACTCCGGAGGGAGAGGCAATGGAGAAAGATCCTCAGACGAAGAGGGAGAATCCATGAGGAAGAAGGAAGGAACCTGCAAGAAGACGAACGATCAACCGCAAGCACGAAAAGCGAAGAAATCAAGCAAAAAAGAAAAGCTAACAGATGAGCGTTCCAAAGAAACAAGAAGAAGTTCCTGAAGAGACGAAGAAGAACGAGCTGGCGGAGAGCGGTAGTGCGCTGCAAATCGCCAAGTCCGAGGCCAAGTACACCCTTATAATGAGACAGCGCCTGGAGAAAGGCTCCCGCCTTCTCGAGGCGACACCTGGCATAGAGGCGGGAACGGTTCACCTTCCGGGTGCGCCGAACGTAACATCGCACATCTTCCGAGGAATGTCAGACGTCATGATGATCAAAGACTCCAAAAAACGGGCCAAGGCGCCGGATATGCTACCTAAATGGGCCGAGGGTTAGCGAAATACATTAAGGCAGCGGCTAAGCGTTCCCGTAAAAACAGATTCAGGTCCAGAGGAAGTTTTTCAAACATCAGAACGGTTATCCCGAAGAAACAACAAAAACACGGGACAAGTTCAGTACAAGCAGAAGACTACACAGACCCGTGTCCGTGTTTTAACCAAAATGCGAAAGGTGCTTTGACTTCATCCATAAGGGCAATCGCGCGATCGTCATCAACAGTACGGGCGAATCCCTCCTTGATAGCCTCGAGCTCCACTCGTGGATACAGGGACTTGGTGATCGCCAAAGACTGGCAAAGCGCCGTGGTTATGATGTCCTCCAAGTCGCGCGATCGACTTCTTGGGGCTTCTTCCACTTCAATTATGATATCAAGATCATAGGGGACACCACTGTGCCGCTTCATCAGACCGTGATTCGCAGATCCTTCGTAACCCAATTGAAGACGATCGACTCTTGCTTCGCTACTTTTGATCTTATC
Source organism: Guadua angustifolia (assembly GCA_036346375.1). Taxonomy (NCBI): domain Eukaryota; kingdom Viridiplantae; phylum Streptophyta; class Magnoliopsida; order Poales; family Poaceae; genus Guadua; species Guadua angustifolia. The sequence continues at coordinate 80,520 of JAYEVE010000682.1, read as the reverse complement.
ATCAAGAGCCCTGCTTCGAGCTTATGAGTTGACACGATGCACTGCAGGATACCAGTCGGGTAATCACGAAACTGCAAAAAAGTAGGACAACGAGACAGAAGATAAGACCGAAAGTGCACCTTCCAATTCTCTTGTCAGATTGGCTACTTGTTTTCTGGCATCCTCTTCGACCTTCTTTAGTTTTTCATTTTGGGAGAGAGATGACTCGAGCTTCTCCCGGAGGTCTGACAAAACATGAATGAAGACCGGAGCATCAGAAGACGAAGAATAAAATCAAGGCTCAAAGCACTCGGGCGAAGGAATTACCATCAGAAAGATTGGTCAAATTTAATTTCTCTGCCTCGAGGATTTGGATGCGACTTCGAAGCCCTTCCAGTTCCTCTCGGTTCTTCACACGGGTGCGTGTGAGCTCCGCTTCAAACTCAGTACGAATCTGCTCAACTTCCTCAGCATAATCCTTCCTCATCTTCATCCTTGGGAATAATTTTTGGAGAAGGAAGTTCCGGTCTTTGGCAAAAGATGACAGGCGCTGGAGATGGTAAATTAAATGTCAAGTTCCAAAGGAAAAAAGAGGATTCTCGAAGAAAGCGCGGTGAGGATATCTCACCTTGCCAAGGCGACAACACTCGCGAGCAGCGTCAAAGAATGACTCCCAGTTCTGACCCTCGATCTCGCCATCCAAAAGGACCAGGTCACCTTCGTCATCGATAGAACACCGCCTCAAGACCGAGATTTTGGGCGGGTGGCGAGGAATTCCGACGCCATGGTGATCAAGGGGAGGTGGAAGGGTCTCCAGACGGCAAAGGAGCAGTAGCGTCGGCGGGGGCGCGGCAAGGACTCAAGAAGGAAAGGCAGAAGAGTCACTCGGCTGTGCAAAGACTCGTCGCCCGAGCCCTCAAGGGCTGTTGGAGGCATTGCCCCGACTGGTTCCGGAGAGGCGCCGGGAACAGGAGCCACAACATCAATCGGCACCTCAACTCCTACCGCGTCAGCGCTGTCTTCGCCAACGGCTGTTAAAGGCTCCAGGGGTGGCATCTCATGAAGAACTTCATCAACAGGATCCCTACAAGAAGAAACGATCAGGCCATGACCCGGGGGAGTGAGGAAAGACCAACAAGGAAATCCAACCTGTTGGATCTTGTTATCTTGCACTTCAAACCCTTCCGAGTGGAAGGACCGCTAGTAGGAGCCCCCGCGGGTGCATCTTGCGTGGCTGACGAGGGAACTCCAGTCGGGCATGCAGGTGAAGGCACACTTTTTACTGAAGATGGGGCTGAGGGTTTAAGCACCTCAGGTCCCATCGGCTGGCTCGAAGAAGAAGAAGAAGTCGAGGGAGGAGGTCGCGCGACTGCGGGATCCCGAATCTTCGGACCTCCAGTCAGGGGTACACCCTTATCCAACTGCCTCCGCTTGGCTTTGCGAACAATCGGAGCCTTTCCCTTCCTAGATGGATCATCACCGGGCGCGCTCGTCTTGCTTCATGGCGCTTTTGGGGCAATGAATGAGCGCCAAGGGAAGTTTCGCTTATCACTCTTATGAACGGGAAATTCAGGTAGCGGCGCATCGGAAAAGAAGGCCTCACGCTCCTGAAAATACGAAAGCACATCCGCATCAAGATTCAGACTAAAGTTAAAAGAACCAATGTCAGAAGGCAGTGAAGATTCTTTACCGGAGGCGCTGGGTTCAGCTTCGTAAAAGGTCTTGGGTTCCTGGGAACGACGATCCTTTCGTTTGGAGCAAAGAAATCAGAAACACGACAGGAAAACACTGCCGAGGTAATTGCTTCGGAAACCTCCCGCGTGGGATCATCGGAGCCCTCGTATTCATACCCCAGATGAACTCGGTCCTTGAGGGGCTGAATCCGCGGATCTGGTTGGCGATAATAGATATACGGTGAGCCCATTTTCCTTCAACTCAAAGAATCACCCCATGAGATCGATCACTTGGTCCATCCCATCATCTTTGGGGAGCGATGTCCAGTCAGGAGAGGGCTTGGGTGGCTTCCCAGAAAAGGGGGGCAATGAAGGCTCGGGATTGGCACAGTAGAACCACTCTTGGTGCCAGCCCTTATTCGAGGTCTTGAAGGGAATGTTAAAGTAAGGCTTTTTCATGCCGCCCTCACCGAATCCGCCCCAGACTACTTTGGGGAATTCTTGTTGGGAAAAGGCTTAAGAAGGAAAAGATGGCTAAAAAGATTGAAGGGGGACGGATGCCAAGGAAGGCCTCAGAGATTAACGGCGATTTGAAGAATGGAGTTGGGGTTGAGGTGAGTTAGTTCGATCCCATAAAATTCAAGAATGCCGCGAAAAAGGAGATGTCGGAAGACCTAGCCCACGATGAAGAAGGATTCAAGACAACCACCTCTTCTAAGACGGGAGCGGGCAGACCACTGCATGGGCGAAGGCGAGCATCACCAATGGCGAAAAACACGGTGCCCACTAAATCCTCCAATCGCCTTTCCGTCAGGATCGAGGTAGCCCAATCCTGGCCGAGGCGACGGGTGAGCAGCTATGGAGAAGGGGACGACATCCTCGAACGGAGAAACCTTGCGATCGCGTGCGATTAGGGGTTAACCCTAGCGGCGGAGGTCGCGAGGGAAAAGATTGGAGGACCAAAGGGGTGAAAAAGAACAGTGCAAAGACACTTCGTTTCACTCTATGTTGATAAAGGGAGCAATGCTAACTTTCGCCTCGAGCGGGAAATTGCGTTCCCTTTCTCGTGCCCTGAGGCCGCCCTAGGGAGCACTTCGGGGTGGGCCGGCGAGCACGCATGACGTGCACAATCGCTGATGGCCCCAAATAAAATAAATTGGGAAATGGTACGCCCCTAGATGGGCCAAAGGCCAAAAATCCGTGATGTACGAGATTATGGGTACCACCCAAGGAAGAACATCCTCTTATGGTATGCCCCATGCTGGGTCGCAGTCGATTACGTTCAAAGAACGAAGTCAAATACCGTAAAGATAACTTAACAAAAATAAATGCCCACAGGGAACGAGGCTCGTGTGACCTTTAAAAAAAAAAGGGGGCAACGGCAAATACCCGACGGGTAGAATGAAATGCGCTCTGTAAGGAAGCCAAGGGTTATGCGCTCGGATGCGTCTAAACCACTCGGCTGAGTACGGATGAGCACGGGAAGCATGCTAATAACGAGTCGGCACCGATAAACTAGGCCGAGACAAATTTCGGAATAATCATACAAAGAATTTTTATCGAGTTCTTCGTGACCTCTTCGCTAAGCGACAAGCACTCGGCTAGAAGCACTCGGAAAACTTGATCGCAGAAGGCATTCGATCGCGAAGCACTCGGGGCTACTGGGGATATACACCGGGGCCCACAAGACAGACTGCGAGGCCCAACCAGCGGCCGATTGCATGGGACCGTATAACTCTGGTTGGCGAGGCATGAAGGATTAGGATAGATCCCGATTCAAGGAAACCGAAGTCGATTAGGCAAGGGAAGATTGTAATCCAAACTAATATAGATTCGGATAGATATGAAGATGCAATCTTCACTACGATCCGAGTGGGATTCCATATTGTAACCGCCCTTCTCTGCTATATAAAGGGAGGGGACGGGGGCACCATAACACAACATCATCAGCTATAAGCTAGCCACGTATAATTCCAGAGCACAGGACTAAGGTATTATCTCCACCGCGAGAGTCTGAACCTGTATACATCGTGCGTCTTGTGCTACCATCAAGCTTCCGATCCAGCGCTTAGCCCCCTTTTAATTATTGTCGGTAACAAACCTCGACAGATTCCCTGGCAATCTGTGCAATCCTTTGTGACCGTTTTTCTAAAGCTAATACTCATGAGGCCATCAAGAAGTTGCAAGGCATTAAGCTGTTGGTAAATTGGGGTGGCAAGATCCAGTAAATTTTAAAAATTTATTCCCTTTCTCCAACCGATCGTTGCATTAGAACTAAGATTTAGAACATACCAAAAGTAATAAATACGTACTATAGTCCTGAGAGTACAAATACAAAGTTTTTTGCAGAAGCTCGCAGCTTCAACGCCTGGACGTAGCAGCTGAAATGGATAGATCGGATCTTCGTGGCAGTAGCAGCCACGACCTTCAGGTATCCACATGAATAGGTGGACGACACCGTATACCGGTATGTTAGTACTGCTCGATACGACTCTTGTGACATTTTCTAGTTCAGGTGAAACTTTTTCACCTCTTTCTATTTTTTCTCAATTTTTCTCTGCATTTTCACCTGAACCTTTTTCACCTTCTTCTATTTTTTTTCAATTTTTCTCTGCATTTTCTGAACCCGGAGGCACATACCTACAGCTGGATTACTGTAGCAAGGCGGTTGTAAACAGTACCCAAGAGAGCTGGCACTGTAGCAGGTTGGTTTGCTACAGTGCTGCCAACATGCTATAGTTTTTCCCAATACTGCTACAGTGATTTCTGCGAAGAAAACCATTTTTTTTGCGCGCAGATTTGCTGCTATTTTTGTAAACAACTAGATATCATGTTTAGTCGCATTGAAATGTATGTCACAAGAGAAGATTTCATAAATCTATCTTAAGCCTATTCTAGTGTGTGACCATTTAGATTCATGTTATGTTGGCAATAAATCAAAAAACTCCTTTTCCAATTTATTAGTTGCAAGCGGCTCCTAGCAGAACATAACGACTACGCAAATTGCATGAATGCCATTTATCTAACAAACCTTCAATGAATACATGTCGGTCCTTTTGTCACTTTGATATCATGGTTTAACTCAATGTTGAGGTCTGCCATCCTTGCACTATTAAACCGATTTTCTCGATTATCTGAAATAGACTAACAAGATCGATCGATTAACAACTTTAATCGTTTGGGCATGGCATGCACAGTCTTTAGTCTGTTTCATCGAGTGGCCTATTGATATCATTCTCTCAGTATGAGGATGACAAATTCCATCTTGATCATACACTTCCCTCTGCATGATTCAAGATATATCTGAGTGTTGTTATTATGATTATCCAATTACGGACAACGTTAGACAACATCAAAGCATATCATCCTCACGAAGAAAACTATGTTGATCTCAAATCTAAGGATCAATCATTGTGGCACTAATCAAATCCTCAAAAGGTCTTTTGTTCCCTTGTCTCCATTGGAAGATGTATTGTGTTAACCACTAGTATAACAGACAATAGCCACTTCTATCTTGATCACTTGAACAATCTCCTACTTGTTAAATTGAGTGGCGCACACCAGTTTTTCTGCCATTCTACACCAAATCCATCCTGCTGTATGTGTTAAAGTTGTTGTATATCTTGTAATTCCATATAAATAATGTCTAGACTTTGTGGTTGTCCGACGTATTTGTTGTAAACTTATGATGATTTGCATAATCTTGCAATGTGTAGGGAAAGGTATTTTTTTTCCTCCAAAATGTCATCCTCTGGAAATAACTCAAAAGGTCAAAGAGGTTGCTATGCTTCCTAAGATTTTCTGTAAGTACAATCTATTTTATTTATTTTGTGCTATAAAAGAGCCTTTAGTGAACGTCTATTTCTGAAGTTGAAGTACCTGGTGCAGTGGTGCCTATGGCTAGAACGAACAATTTTATTACACAACCCTTTCTTTAACGGTATTTCAAAAATAACCCCCATGAAAACTTATTTTTAAAGGAGAAAAATTAGCTCAGTACCATCGCCATCGCAAAGATGTATAAACTGGAAAATATCATCACATTTGAGGCTGACAAGTGGGCCTTAGGACAACATGCTAGCACATTTGAGGCTGACAAGTGGGCCTTGGGACAACATGTCAACGGCGATGGTACTTTCTAACCCAAATGATGTTTGAATTGCAATTGTATGGAACAATTCGCCCCTTTTAAAAAATAACCCAACGGTGTGGCAAGGTTGGGTCATTTTTTTGGAATAAGTTAGGGTGGGGATTATTTTTAAAATATTGTTGATAAAAGGTTTATTAAAATTATTCGCCTAGAACTTGACCAATTTGAACAGCTTTTACTCGTCGTCTTTCCTAGAGAAGAAGCAATTCCAGAATATAGTTGTCCTGCATGCTTACTGTAAGTGTTTACTTGTCATCTTGCCTTTAAAAAGCAATTTCAGAATATTTATCGTGCAGCCTAACACAAATTTCAGCGCTAGTTCCATCCTGGCATATGTCATCTTCAGTGCTTTACCCATGATCATGATATATCTTGGACCATGAGTCCATGTATCATGTTCAAATGCTTCTTATCTGCACAGGACGGACGGATGGATGGATGGTGCGCAATGACTGCGTAGCCACATTTAGTTTTCCAAGTGCACACAACCTTTTTCTCAAAATGATATACCCTTGGCCGTTGAATAGGATGCAAATTAAATAGCTAGCGAGGTACTCATGTATTCCGAAAAATAGTACATATTAGGACTATATGGATTCGAACTGTAGACCTTCTCGGTAAAACAGACCAAACAGATTATTATCAAAATGATTCGAATTGTTTCAAAGGCCCAACATTTACGATCTATTCATTTAATATTTCCCTTTTTAGAATACAAAATTTTGCATTTACATTATCTATCACATATAGAAATACCCTATCCTATCCATTTGGAAATTTTGGTTCAACTCCTTTAATACTGGATCCAAGAAGTTCCATCTTTGCATTTATTGCGATTCTTTCTCAACTACTATTCGAATTGGAATAGTCTTATTACTTTAATGAAATTGATTTTTTAAAAAAAGAAAATAAAAGAATTTTTCGATTCTTATATTACTCTTATGTACCATATGAATTTTTCTTGTTGTTTCTTCGTAAACAATCTTCTTGCTTACCATTAACATTAGTCCCAGTGTAGATAGAAATTCCCTTATGGTCTAATTCCGAGCTCCGAGCGGTAGTAAATACTAGGACTTAGCAATATTTGATTGATCACAATTCGGTATATTCCATTTATTACAAAGGTTCCTAAGGAATTTCCAATAGAAATGGTTTGCTTTTGCACATCGAAACCAAAAATTAATCTCGCAGATACATTACGTGTGTAGGTGTTTGGGCCGTTACTAGGCCTAAATGTGTGTTGCCGTACATGCACCTCGACCGGTGTGCTTCAAAAGTTATGCTAATTGGGCCGATGGTGAGCCGACCTCTCAATCTTTAGCGGGCCAGGGCATTTACCGACGCCGTTAATCGGCCCAAGGTCGTATGTTCGATGTTGGGCCGGAGAACATTAATCAACATTCTCTCAGTGGTCGAACGACAAGCACCTATGTTCAAATGTTGAATCTTGTCATGCTAATATAATAGATGGGCAGGAGAGGATATCAAAACTCTTAGTAAGCAATGTGTTCCAGTGAGAACTACTTTTTGTCCAAATCATCCATGCAATCAAGCAATCTACTAGCTTACCAAGCAATGTTTAGAACTCCATATTTACCCAGAAACATAGAAGCAAAGAGTCAGGAAACCATCTTGAACTGAACACTATAGGTAGATCAATCACACCACAGCAACTCACAATACTTTGGGCCTTTGGGGCAGTTTTTCGTTCTACAAGCCTCCCCTTGCCTGCCTAGGTTGCTTTTCATTAAAATTGATGTTTTGGTTGGTGTGCTCAGGTCAGTTATAAAATGTACTCATTGAGACAAGTTAGCAAGAAAGACGACTGCTGCCTCTTAATCTGTAGGTTCTATTGTCACTACTAGTGCTTTTAAAACCACGGCATAAGACATTACAAAATAGCCATATATCACATATCCAACTTTTTTATATATAAAAAAGGTTTACTGTAGCACATCCTGATTGACCTTCCAGCAAAAGAAAAATGTAACATTGCTATACTACCTCCTATTGCAAATATAAGTCTTTTGGACATTGGTACAGTCTACAACCACTTTGACTGCTAATGTCTATCAGAAGATGTTAAAAATCACAAAAACAATATGTTATGAAAGCACATTTCATGATGAATCTAGTAATATCAATTACATATAGCCAACAATATAGATATTTTTTTTTACATATTGATGATCGAAACATGGTTCTAGGAAGACTTATATTTGCAATCATAGGGAGTACATGTCATGTGTTTCTTGTCCTTTAACTTTCTCATCCAATCATCTTGGCCTCCAAGCACTAAGCAGTCTAAAACTAATTAATTGTCACAAATGACAGCCCCTAGATAAAAGCTTCATATTTTACTTTTGCCTCGTATAGTTCAGTACTTCTCAACCTCCTTTACATATTCATCAGTTTTATCAATTGTTTCACGCATATAGTCTCTAAACCTACTATCATATGCTATGTGCAAGTGTTACTTCGATACGAACACATGAGTCAGAATCTGACTCAGATTTAGGGTGTCCGATTCGGCAAAAAAATTTGGACACGGATGTCGAGTAACACTGAAAACACTACACCACAACCCTTCTGCAACCCGTTCTCTAAAAACAGGTAACTACTTATTGCTGAACACCATCTCATTAATGTAACAAACGAAAATCTTTAAAAAAATTCCTAGATTCACCATGTTTCATTAAATTAAATGGGCATGGTTGAGAAAGATGGCGTGGTTACTACAAAATAGATGTTCCAAATAAAGTTGTATAAGGGCACTCTTATCCAAGGCATCATCAAATGATGCATTCCTTATCCTGAATGCTAAATGTTCAAACAGTAAAGTTTGAATATTAACTCAACTAGTACTTGCCTAGTCCCCTGTATAGAGCTCCTAACCATATATTAAAATTAGAGTCCATCCACCAAGAGAGACTGCATAAATTGCAGACTCGCGTGCAGAAAATTAGATATTGGGTCATAAACTATGGTATATGAAAACTGTCCCACAACTTTAAGCAATAAGCATATATGTTGAGCAGTATTTTACTTGTGTATCGCAAGCATCTTCTGTATTAATAGGCCTGGCAAAGCTGAGCCACTGACCAACTATGACTTTGCATAATACGGATGTAATTCCATGGAAAACCACAATTGATGCTTTCAAATTCAGCCAATCGACACAATAAAAAAAGAAAAGAAAAAATATTCAGATATGCACTAAATCCTAAGCAAGAAGCGAAGATAAATGTATGATTGAGTTAGAAATCTTACGGAGAATCAAGACACAAGAAGCCAATGGATGGTACAATTGCCTTTCCATCTGCAACAACCGCAGCAGAAAGAACAGCCTTGTGTGCTTCATCCAATTCAAGATGCTTTCGATATTAATGAGCCTTGAAAGAAGCTGCAAAAAAAGCAAAGCAGAAAATGAACCTATGATGAGTCGAGACATTGCATTTCTGGACACTATAGATCACAAAATCCTAAGAGCAACCTTTTACATCCCAAGAATGTGGTGTCCACTAAAAATATTGCCATACATATAAGTACAACAGGCATGCCAAGTAATAACATAATCCAATACATCAAAGGACACTCTTTAACATATATAAATTATTTCATACAGATATTTGTTGGGTGACATCAACAACAAAGTTAGTATCACAAAACAAACATTTAGATCTCATGCTGCTGAATATGCATTCAATCTTGAGAGTAAACCATGAGCATCATATGGTACTCAAACGAAAGGTTCATTTAACAAGGAATCAACAAACCCACAGCCTACACCAGATGCTCCTGGTGTCAAGTACTCGTGGTCTTTGTAGAATATTACCAAACCACTTGTTCTCTTTTCATGGTTCATAACCTAATAACATTGCATGAGTTACAATTTGCAGCCTTGTAAACCAAACAACCACTGAAAGAAAGCACTATAAGCTGGATATACTTAAAGAAAAATTATGATAGCTCCACATATGCACTTGCTCAACGTGAAGAGTAGTAGAGGACCAGAAGTGGCCAATTTGTGGGTGGTGGGCGAAGAGTGGAAAGTCAATATTGATTCCTCCCTCTAATAGGAGCTGTACCCCAAAAAAAAAAGAAAAGAAAAAAGCACAGCTCTACTCAAATGTTCCATTCAGCAAATGCACACACATGTCAAAAAAGGAAAAAAAAAAACTGACTCCACGTAATGGATTTAAAGCGAGACTAGAACCCAGAAAGTACAGTAAAGCATATGACAAGTGTAATATTAAGTGACTAAGGACACCAAACTGCACCTCGATCACTCAGTCAGCCAAAGCTGTCTAGTGCGCAAAGCACTGACCTGATCAGTTCCCACAAATTAACCCAGAGCTAAAGGCACGAAAGTAGCATAGAATAAACAAAACCCCTTGGATTTGTATCAGAGAAAGGGTCAACGTCAACAGCTTTCAGGATCTATCAAGGAAAATCCAAGAAATTACAGAATGCATCAAACCCCTAGATCCAGTCAGGATTTCCTTGCTTCCACAAGTGATAATGCACTAATTGCGGAAAAAGTTAACCTACATCCCATTTTTCCTTCTACACAGCAAATTCCCAAACTTAATTTATTTCTCAGATGACCACAGGTTCAGAAACTTCCTCATGGGACTAAAAACCTTCGGAGCTATCTGCAGTATCAATTATCAAGGCAACGAAATTAAACCACAAATGGATCAAATCAGCGCCTAATAGAAATAGTCGCTCAAACGAGATCCAAAACCTAATCCTACTTGCGAAACCCTAAACGTGCATGTTATGTCCCTTGGCAACCGAATCAAGTTCGGTGCGTGAGATCGGTGAAGAGCAGGATGCGGCAAGGAAAAGGGAAAAGGTAGAAGAAGAAGAAGAAGAAGAAGAAGAAGAAGAAGAAAGTGAAAGCATTCTGATCATTCCATATCCTCTGTTTTTCACCCTTACAATCGTTTATATACTCACGCCTTTCACCCCAATTACCGCAACCAAGTTACATTAACCACAGCTATTCACCAGCCCTGATCAAGTGTCGTAATTACTATTCACCATCCGCTAATTGTAGGTGCTCCCCTGCGACGCCCACTACCGTCCGATACAGCTCGCCCGTCATCCTGCGCTGATCCAAGCCGTAACACCTCCCCCCGCTGCAATACTTGCTTGTCCTCAAGCAAGAACAGATGGAAACTTCTAACCCAAAACATCCATATCCTCCTATGTGGCAGATTCAACCGGAATCCCTTTCAATTTAATCAGCCCTTGCACTATCGTTGTATTGCCTTTCTTGACGAGTCTTCTATCCAGCACCTCCTCTGGTTCAGTCTCCTGTCGATCTAACTCTGCCATTTTTGGAAATTCTTATAACACTGGAGAGTAATCCGGCAAGAAGGCCTTCAACTGGGAAACGTGAAATACGGGATGAATGAGACTGTCAGTAGGCAAATCGAGCCGATAAGCTACTGCACCAATTTTCTCCACCACTGTATAAGGTTCGAAAAACTTATGAGCCAGCTTGGGATAAGGTCGATTGACCAATGAACTTTGAGCATAAGGTTGTAATTTGAGTAATACTTTTTCTCCCACATGAAACTGACGTTCCTGCCGATGTTTATCGGCTTGCAATTTCATCCTGTTTTGAGCCCATGCTAGTTGTTTAAGCATTTCATTATGCACCTCTCTGTACTGAAGGAAGTCTGAGACGCCGTCCGAATCGGCACTGATCCCCTTCGGAATGACTCCATAGTTTGGATCGTGACCATACAAAGCTTTGAACGGTGAGCAACCAAGAAAGGTATGGTAATTAGTATTATACCAGAATTCGGCTAGAGCTAGCCAGGACTTCCATTTGCCCGGTGAAGAATGTATTGCACACCTTAAATACATCTCCAAGCATTGGTTAATGTGTTCGCTTTGGCCGTCAGTTTGCGGGTGATACGCGGTACTGAATTGTAGCTTAGTGTCCAAAATCAAAAACAACTCCCGCCAAAAGCTGCTAGTAAAGACCTTATCACGATCCGATGTAATTGTGCATGGCACACCATGTAACTTCACGACTTGCTCAACGAAGAGCTTAGCAACTTTTGGAGCAGTGAACGGGTGTTTGAGAGCAAAGAAGTGGCCATGTTTGGAGAAACTGTCCACCACCACCATTATCACATTGCAACCTTCGGACATTGGTAAACCCTCGATGAAGTCCATGGTGACGTCTTGCCAAGCTTTCATTGGAATCAGCAATAGCTGCAACAACCTGGTTGATCTGGATCGTTCTCCCTTTGCCTATTGGCAGACTCCACATTGTTTTACAAAATCTTGCACTCCTTGCTTCATGCCGTTCCAATAGAACATCTTTTTGAGTCTCTGATACGTTGCCTGAATGCCGGAGTGTCCCCCTACTGCACTGGAGTGAAATGCTGTAATTAGTTTGGTTTGCAGCGCAGAATTTTCCCCGATCCAAACTCTCCCTTGTTCCAAATCAATCCATGTTGCAGTTCATATCCTTACTCATTTGGACTGTGGATAGCTAATTGTGCTAGAAGGTGCTGTGCAGCTTGATCTATGGCATACGAATTAAGAACTTCCTGGATCCACACCGGTTTTGCCTTGGAGATTGCCTGAATCGCCATAACGTGACCAACACGAGACAGAGCGTTGGCGACAACATTCTCCTTGCCTTTCTTATACACAATCCAAAACCGCAAACGCATTAATCGTGTCATCGCCTTCCGTTGCATGTCTAACTGCAATTGTTGCTGCTTGAGATAGCACAGACTGCGGTGGTCTATTCAAATGACAAATTCATTTCTCTGCAAGTGGGATCTCCACTTCTCTACTGCTAATAGCAGTGCCAAGAATTCTTTCTCGTAAATCAAGAGATGTTTATGCGATGGCCCTAACGATTTACTGAAAAATGCCACAGGTTGTCCTTCCTGCATAAGAACAGCCCCGATGCCGTCGTCGCAAGCATCGGTTTCAATTTCAAATGCTTGCTCAAAATTGGGAAGGCGCAGTACCAGTGTTGTAGACATAGCTTGCTTCAAGGTCAAGAATGCATCTTTGGCTGATTCATTCCAACTGAACTCTCATTTCTTCAATAGATTGGTTAACGGTTTTGCAATGATGCCATAGTTTCTTACAATGTTTGTAATATCCCGTGAGTCCCAAGAAACTGCGCAACTCAGTGATGTTCATCGATCTTGGCCAATCCAACATTGCTTTGGTTTTCTGAGGATCAGTAGAGACTCCTTGATCCAAAATAATGTGGCCCAGATATTCAAGATGTCGTTGAGCAAAAGTGCATTTGGATTTCTTGACAAACAACTGATTGTCTCACAAGGCTTGAAAGACAGAGGTCAGGTGGCCAACATGAGTCAGAAGGTCTGGGCTGTAGATAAGGATATCATTTAGAAACACCAGCACAAATTTCTTGAGAAAAGATGCGAGAACCGAATTCATCACGCATTGGAATGTTGCCGGTGCATTTGTAAGGCCAAAAGGCATTACTTTGAATTGATAATGCCCATGGTGTGTTTTGAAGGCTGTTTTAAGTTCATCCTCTTCCTTCATTCGTATTTGATGATAGCCGGCCTTGAGATCCAACTTAGAAAAGAATTTTGTACCTACTAATTCATCAAGTAACTCATCAATCACCGGCATGGGAAACTTGTTTTTAATCGTGAGGTCGTTCAACCGACGGTAATCCACACAAAACCTCCATGTACCGTCTTTCTTCTGTACTAACAATACCGGGGAAGCGAACAGGCTGACACTTGGGACAATGACCCCTGATATGAGCATTTCGGACACCTGTTTTTCTATCTCGTTCTTGTGTAAAGGAGAATATCGATAGGGTCGCGAATCGACCGGAATAGCTCCTGGTTTTAAAGGGATGGCATGGTCGTAGACTCGACTAGGAGGCAATCCCTTAGGTTCTTGGAAGACATCTTCATATCGGTTGATCACGTCAGTAACCGATGCTGGTATGGACTCTGTGCGGTATTCTTGCTCTTGTTCCACTATTGCTAGTGCCCAGATGGTGTTGCCCTTTCTCCACTTGTCCTACTGGTCCATCGACAATGCCTTCACTTCCGGTGAATAACTTCCCGTAACCCCTTGCAATTGAATTGTGTCACCCTTGTGCTGGAATTGTAACACTTTGTTTTTCCAATCGCAAACCATAGGGCTATGGCTTCTTAACCAGTCCATTCCAAGTATGGCGTCATAAGCACCCAATTCCAATACCCGCAAATCTGTCCTAAATGTGTGTCCTTGTGACCACCATTCCAGATGGATCCAGCTATCGCATTGCATTGTGTCGCCATTGGCAACCTTCACTGTAACTGGCTTCGTTGCTTGAGGGAGACAGCCGATGCGATGTAGAAACCCCGCATTCACAAAATTGTGAGAGCTACCAGAATCAAGCAAAAATAACATCACCTGGTTTCTCACTAATGCTAGAATGCGCACTGTTTCCGCTGTTTCGGTGCCAACGAGAGCGTGGAGTGAAAGATTGACTGCTTCCTCTTGATCCAGTTCGGCCGACTCCAATAAATCCAACACCTCGTCAGACAATACCTCTCCTTGATCCTCCACTGAAATCGCTTGAAGTTGGGCATGGGTTTTCTTCTTGCACTAGCGGTGGTGATTGGGCTGATACTTCTTGCCGCATTGATAACACAATCCATGTATTCGGCGATAGTCACGAAGTTGTTTTGCCTTCCACAACTCACCATGTCCTAACTTCCCTGAATTGGATGTATTATCGGTCTTGCTTTGCACCTCTCCCGCTTTGCCGAGTCCTATCTCACCGCGAAGCTTATACATCTGTAACCAGCGAGCAGCATTGCCCTCCATATGCAACATTGCCGCTGTTACCCACAGAGTCTCACGAATGTTGAACAATCTGAAATAATCCACACATTTGTCGTGCCACAACCGAGGGCTTTCCCCACTGAACTTTGGAAATGACATCTTAGGTAAGTAATTCCTCCCTTGGCCTCCAGAATCCCTTGGTGGACAAGTACTCAATCCCAGTGTTTTGTGTTGGCCATTAGCCGAACACATGGTTTGCAAACCTCCTGAGGAAGACAGTTGTTCTTCCTCTCCTCTAGCCCACGCCTCCTGCGGTGCTGGAGTGAACAAGACTCTCCCATTTGCCGCTGGAATTTCCTCCCCACTCCGATTTCTCTCCACCACTCGCTCCGTTGCAGGTCGGGCTACCGCCTGTGCAGTCGCTTCTAACTGCTTGGTGAGTAATTGCTGCTCCCTAGAACTTTGTTCCAACGCCTTGGTCGCGATCTCAGTTCGAGTCATCAGTTGTTGCTGGGTGGTATCAATCTGTTCCACCCGGGCAAACAAATGATCAAGACTCTCCTGAATCAACGATAGTTTCGCTTTGGAGCGTCCTTCCACTTCTCCCATCGCATCCAACACAAATCGTGTCTGTACATTAGGTTTTGGAGGAGCCGTGGTGCCAATCGTCGCCGAGCCAACCAGTTGCTTGGAGGTTTTCCCAAGATCATCAAAACCAAGAATCGGTGGTTCTGAGTTCCCGAACCAAGCTTCCGAATCATGTTCGGTGCGTGAGATCGGCACAAGAGCACCATGCGGCAAGGAAAAGGGGAAAGGTAGTAGTAGTAGTAGAAGAAGAAGAAGAAAGCATTCTGATCATTCCATATCCTCTATTTTTCACCCTTACAATCGTTTATGTACTCACGCCTTTCACCCCAATTACCGCAACCAAGTTACATTAACCAAAGCTATTCACCAGCCCTGATCAAGTGTCGTAATTACTATATTCACCATCCGCTAATTGCCGGTGCTCCCCTGCGACGCCCGCTACCGTCCGATACAGCTCACCCTCATCCTGCGCTGATCCGAGTACGATACAGCTCGCCCTCATCCTGCGCTGATCCGAGCTGTAACAGCGCACGAGTCAAACAGGGAGGGGTTCACCTCAAACGCTTCAATTCAAACCGCAGCGCGAACCGTCCGGCGCTGATTCGAAGCACCCATTGTCAGGGTCTAAAGAGATCCGAGATGAGATTCAGATATAAAAATTCAGAATTTGGAGGCAACCATCCACCGGATCGGAAATGCGAAGCGAATAGAAACGGCTAAGGAACACACCGCCGAGGCGGAGGTATCCGCACCGGATGCGGATGCTCGAACCGAGTAGAGGAATCTATCCACCTTATCTGAGACGCGAAACGAACCAAACGCGTCAGAACTAGCGCGTCGCAATGCCCACCACCACCAAACCAAACCAAAATCGCGAGGTAGGCTTACCAGAACCGCGTCCGCCCCACCTGCCGAAACACGCCGCCGACGCCGAGGCTCGGCATCAGGGAGAACACATGCGCCGCGGGTGGACGAAGATTCGGGTGGGACGATCGGCTCTAGATCCATGAAGGGAAGAGATTGGAGGGGAGGCATCGCGTCGGTGGGAGGTTGGGGTTAGGGTTTGCTCATCTGT
Organism: Guadua angustifolia; assembly: GCA_036346375.1. Classification (NCBI taxonomy): domain Eukaryota; kingdom Viridiplantae; phylum Streptophyta; class Magnoliopsida; order Poales; family Poaceae; genus Guadua; species Guadua angustifolia. Next base: position 64,250 of record JAYEVE010000682.1, on the reverse strand, counting down.
GGCGGTCGGCGGAGGAGGCCTGGGTTTCCCTTTCCATGTCGTGGTGCCGGTTCAGGACTGAATTTTGCCGGCGACGTGGACGAGGTAGAGGATGAATTGACGAGGAGAAGCGGAAGGCTACGGGCCGTCCGCACGCGATCCGACGGTCCGAATCGCATGCTGCGCCGCCGACGACAGCTGGCAAAAATGCGCACATTCAAATGCTTCAGGATTTGTGCGAGTCAGGTTTGCAACGGGAGGAATTCAACAATTCATACAGCCATAAAATTCAGTCGCAAAAATCATCTTACGTAGTCCTATGTAAAAAATCATTAACAGAACCAGCACAATTTGTATACCAACCAACATTATTACAGAATTTAGAAGATTTAGAAGCGTAGAGGGCAGCACCAGTGCAATCAACATACAAATCCTCACCATGTAAGCAGTAGAATCATACCTCCAAAAGGCACTGAGGATGCCTACCCAAAACCATCAGAACACAAATCTACATTGCATTGTGCACAAGTTTCAATCAGCTGTTCGCAAAACGGAGACAAACTCAAGACATGCATTTGCTCAAATAAGGAGGACCAAAGTTCCAACTTGATGTCCACAGGAAATTCGTCCATCAATTTACCACTAGAGGCGCCACGGGCCAACAAGAGATGCAAAGCTTGAACACCGTTTTTTAAGTCACAACATTGCACGATACGTAAGTTATTGAAAAGGATAGTACAACCGTACAAGCCTCAGCCTACAGCAGGTCTTATGCTGGAACAATGAAAACAAGCTCCTATCTCGTTTCATTAAGTTAACAAATCCATCATCATATCATACTGAGATGAAGGCACACGGCAATGCTGGAACTAGTAAGGGCGATATCGTCGGCTATGGCTCCCTTCTCCGCCTCGGCTCCCGCCATCACGTCGGTCACCCCTTCGAGGAGGGGGCGGAGGGGGCATCCCACCAGGTTGTTGCCTATCAACATTGCAAACACAATGTGAGGAACTGGAGATATGGGGGTTCAGGCATCTTTTAACACTAGGACAGAAGAAAAATGGCCTTACAGAACATAGCCAAGACGACCATCAGGGAGCACCATTGGTACCATCCTCATACCAGCTGGTGCTGGTCCTCTACCATAAATCATAGGCTGCAAAAGGAACAATGTCCATAAAGCCAAATAATACACTGTAAATATTGCATATAGTCCACAAATAGTTAGTATGGCTTACCTGGTTGAATCCAGGACCACCACCACCATAAGCACCATATGGATCTCCCATGTAACCACCATAAGGAGGAAGAGGAAAATTAGGAGCTCCTCCAGGCTTGAATGAGTGGTCAGGTTTCTTATCTCCCAAAGGTTTGGCCATGGATACTTCCAGCACTTGCCCTGTGTTTCAGTCAGCACAAGATTTAACTCTATTACTGTTAAACCAAAATTTAATATGTAGCTGTCCATGTACTAGTTGGTAATTCCAGTGAGTAACAACCTACTTTTACTAATATATGGTCCTCAAGACCCAAAACAAAGTCACTAATTTCTCATGTACAGTTATTTTATAACAACATAGTACTACTGACTGAAAGGCCCCAATCACAACAGTAATTCACATCTGATTTCCACATGACAATTACCTAAATAAACATTACCAATACAACATTAAATTTCATTAGACAATGGTGACAAGGGAAAAAAATTACCCTCAATTTCATATTTTTCACTTCCTTTAACTGCCTTCAGTGCACTTGATCTTTCAGCGAAGTGAACAAACCCAAAATCCCTCTTATGCCCAGCCTTAGCAGGTGGTAAAACTATTTTTGTGACTTCTCCATGTCTTTCAAACAGTTCCTTAATCTTCTCTTTAGAAGCATTCTCTGGTAGGTTCTTCACATATATAGTCTTCACCTGCAAATCAAAATGTGATTTGAGACAAATGGTCCCAATACTCAACAAAAAATAGTATGGTACTAAGGTATTTTGATGTTAATTTCTGCTTATGAAAAGAAAATCAACAGGCTTAAGAGTGCCTTAAACAAATAGATTTCATTCATAACAGAATAGCTCACAAAGGTTTAGCCCATGGCAAAAGCTAAAGTCAGAATGCTAAATTTGCAGCGCACAGAAACATTACGAAAAACATGGTTAAAATTTGACTTAACTGACTTAACATGCAACAAGATGCGCTTTTTTGTAGCAACTAAAGCATGTGTTCTTCAACAAATGTTCAACTGAAACTAAAGTTGTAAGGCTCATGAAGTCTCTGTCCTTGTAATCACGTTTCCTACACAAAATTCATCGAAAAGGGTCCACTAATACGAATGAGAAATGACTAATAAGAAAATATAAATTTAAGTTCAAAATGCTTCACACTTCTTTATTTCATTTGCCAGTAGCTTTCGTTTGTTTCTAATGAATTATGGCATCCAAAAAAGTAAATGAAATGCTTCTTTTACAAACAAACTACCCAACTTGCAATATAAGCACGTTTGTACACAGCTCCTGCCATCAAATCACACAGCTACGCTGTAAACATTTAAATATAGTATGCGTAAACATTGAGTTTTTCATGTACAGTGTCACCTGAGCAGCCGCAGAAGAAGAATCTGATGAACCCTTGGGTTCAGCCCAGCTGACAGTCAATTGGCTTCCATCAACCTTAAAATTTGGTGCTGACAATTTCTGCTTGGAGTAGTCTGCACAAGCGTGGTTATAATACTCAACAAAGAGGAACCCACGGTTACGGCTTGGGTCATGCAAATCCTGCAAGACAACATCACTATTAGCAAATCTTGAACATTCCTCCTAAAAAAGACAATCAAGACATCACAAACCACACCTTGAACATCTCGATGTTCACAACACCTGGCCCCTTCTCTTGTATTATGTTCCTCAGCTCCTCCTCACTCAACCCCTTGGGCACATTCCCGACGAATAGCCTGTGCTTTGCCTGCGACAATGAACATCGCAGTGTCCTCCCCTGCAACAAACCATCCAATATAAGTGCATCATACGTGACAGAACCCACAAGGCATGCCGCCAGCTAGACAACCCAGAGTGCCACACTACCTTGTAGTCCTTGTCGTGCAGCTCCTCGATAACACTCTGTGCCACGTCCTTGGCTATGAATGTGACAAAGGCAAATCCTTTGTTCTCCTTTGTGTCCTTATCCTTCATCAACCTCACCTGTCATGCACCACAGTATCACAAGGTACTACTACATCACATTCCATGTCAGAAAGATGACAACCAATACCAAAAAAGCTGAGAACTTTCAGAGACCTCATAGATTTCGCCCAATGGCTCGCATAACTCGCGGAGATCCTCCTCGGTGGTGTCACGAGGGAGGCCACCAATGAACACCTCAGAGCCCTGTGGCGGCAGCGCGAGCAGCTCATCCCACTTCCTCTTCTCGTCCTCGTCCCCAGACCCATCAGCGCCACTCTTATCCATCCCGTCGCCGCCTGCGCCTCCCGCGGCAGGTTCGTCACCTTCAGCCGCCATCCCTGCGTCGTCCTCCCGGCCGTCCCCATCACCATCGCCCTCGATCTGCCTGTCCTCGGTGTCATCCTCCTCCTCCGGCTCGTCCGAGTCCTCACGGCGGCGGCGATAACCGTCGTCGTCGTCCATGATGTCGTCGTCCCCCTCCAGGTCCACCTGTTCCTCCGGCTCCTCCGAGTGCTGCCGATCCGACATCCGAACAGCCTAACCCTAGAAACAACAACCAAAAAATCACCAAAAATCAGTAATCCCTCACAAAATCCCCCTAAAATCGCACAGATTCGCATCAGAACAGGCAAATTGCACACGCGCGCTACGGATCTGACGGCGGGAGATCAAAAATCGGTACCTTTGACCCGGAAAAAACCTAGGGAAATTAGTCGATTCGAAAAGCGCGGCATGATGCGAGAGAAACAGTAGTACAAGATTAGCAGTAGCAGTGGAGCGAGAGGATTCGATTCGATTTTGATTGATATGTGAGCAGCAGTAGAAGGGATTGGAGAAGAGGAGGAGGAGGCGAAGCTTACTGGAGAGTGGAGTTGTGTGGTTTGGGGGATTTGGCTTTTGGATGCTGCTGTGCTGCCTCCAGCGCTGAAGGGGAAAGCCCAGTATTTTGTGCCGAGTTTATATCATACAGCTAGCTCGGGATGCAGGGTCCCCCTCCCATCCGTAGGCTACTATCGGCCCTTGGATCGAGATCCAAGGGCTGTGAGCGGACACCGTCAATCGAAGGATCTTCTGTTCTGTGATATGTTATGTATGGTAGTATACAGAAATTCTTGAAATATCAGGTGACTGCTGAAAAGAATCGATTTCTGTCATATGGTACGATCACGGAAATCATTTCTGTGTGTGCGATGTAGAGAGCATCTTTTGCGGTCCTGCCTTGTTAATTTTGTCACACATTTTGACTCCCAGGTAGAGTGAAGAAAATTTAGGCCTGTTTGATAGAGTTTTAGATTATGGCGTTTGATGCAGCCTGATTCTAGTAGAGCGAAACGGTTTGGATTCTTGGTAGAAACGCTTTGTAGAATCGAATCCGGAGGAACGGGTTGCTAGCCGATTCAACCACGCGTGTAAAAATCGTAAACGTTTCGCTTTGAAACGTTCCGAGTCCTATTCCGTTTGGTTGGATTTATTTGATTCTAAGAGAAACAGTCCGGTTCCAAGTTGCCAAACGGGGCCTATATCTTCATGTGAGATCTGAAACTTGTAGGTTAAAATAAAGTGAATTAAGTTTATATTTTTGATCTAAAATGTAAACAAGATGATCCATCTAAACATTCTTAATTGACTCACAGCTCTAACTCCACGGATTTAGTGAAACTAGAAATATCCAGCTCCACCAGATCCGCTCATCAGATCCATGGATCTGGTGGAACTGGAGTCCTACCAAACACACCCTTATTTTGGGTGATCTTATTCAAGCATTCGTTCTCCAATCACTGGTAAAGGTGATTAATCGCCCTTTCACTTCTTTGGTGTGATCTCAAGAATTAATTTTTATCTGATCTCAAGTGTGGCAGCATCACATATTTTTCGGTGGGATGTTTGGAGAGTTTGGATTCATAGGAATCTGAATTATTCACACATTCTATCCCCCAGGCAACATTTATGGAATTGAGCTTGAGTGATTTCAACCGTTCATTCTCGATGGACTCACGGTGATATCCTTTTTATTCCCTTGGTAATAGTATTATCTCAAGCATTAATTTTATGTTGGTGGAATAGTATATGGAAGGAACCTCCATTAAACAACGGGTCCGAACAAATCGCCGGACAGCAGATCGATTTACACAGGCTAGGGAATGATCCAAGCACTGCTTGGACAGTCTATCAGCTACCTCATTACAGGAAACACAGAAACCTTCATACTGCGACACCCTTCACTGGCACCCCCACGACGGAAAGGCCTTAAATTCAAAGCCTTTGACACGCTGGATGCAACAGTTTCAATAATCACACGTTTCATGCAATCATGCCTAGTTCTGCTGCTCATTTGAGTGCGTTTGATTTCTTCAACCATGACGAAGCCGCGCAAATCCTCCGCTGAAGTAAGCCAGGCAAATTCGTAGTTTTAGCTTTTCCTGATCCCTTGTATTTTTTTTTGGGTTTGCAAATCTAACCTTCGTACAAACTCAATTGCAAAAAAAAGCCTCTTCTCCAACCACAAAAAAGTCGATAGGTGACACATATCACCTGTCATGCTCGTGTATTGTGATAGAGGTCCGAAACAACGACTAGCTAGATACCGAGCACCACGGGCACGGAGCAGGGAGGTATAGCGGCTCGACAATAGGTCCAAAGACACAGTGTCATGGCAAGGCGGCTTGGCGGAGGCGGCCAGGTAGGGCGACAGGACTGTCATCACGGTCGAGCACGGAAGGTTCCTACCATGCTTCCCTAACTCAATAGCACCTTCTGCCGTTGTCGACTGTCTACGCCTCTTACCACGGTATACAAGTGCGACAAGTGACACGCGAGAGTCTCTGGTTGATGTGGTTGCAAGTTAGACGGTAACGGTGGGCAGAGTATCTCAAAGGGGGACTATAACCATGATGAGATCGTATTTCCTGGCAGCAAGGACAGGCTATATGATTCATCCATCTTGTATATAATACATCCTAGATCACTTATGGAATTTGCTAATACTTGATCAGCTCTATATATGGCAGCAACTAAAAATAGTTCTATCCATATAAGTAGTACAATATGATATTGGTTCATCGCAGCAGCAAAATTTGGTTCAATTTGCCATGGAATTTTGGTTATTCTCATGTCTATTGTAGAGGATAGGCTTTTGCGTATGTGGTATGAGGTTGTGAGAATTGCTAAATTTGTGCAACTAAATAAGAGAAGATTTAATTTGTTTGAAAGCTCATTTCCAATGGTGTTAATACTTATTTAGTTTCAGGGGTGTCATTATGGCATAACCGCATAAGTTTGAAGTTAATATCCCTCCTGATAAGGTACATATATTTCTTTGCCTGATGGTTAATATTAAAATGTTCAAAGCGATAATCAGAAGTAAAAGTCAGCATGTGGATGATTCATCTTGCACCTTCTTTGATTTTCTAGATATAAGTTTAGCAGCACGTACCTATACACTTGAATCAAATAGTTAATTCAAAAGAAGTTTCTGGGTTAGCATAGTCCATTATTTGAAACACAAAGTATTTGAAAACAAAAGAATTTTAGATCCTCTGTTCATAGTAAAACATTAAAATTGTTGGGTGTACTTTAGAGCATCTCCAACAGTTCCTAATATTTAGACTCCTAATATTCTTAGATTGGGACCTTCCCAAAAAAATTTGGGTCTACAAAATACATTGTTCTCCAACAGTTCCTATATTTTCTCCCAAAAACACCTTTGAATTGGTCCGGTGGGTCATCCTGGGCGCGAAATAATGTTGATTGGGAGCGCAGACAGAGCGCACAAAAATGAGGAGTCGGAGTGTTGTTTTTGGGCGTGCCAAAATTTAAGGAGCTAGAAAGAGGAACTGTTGGAGTACTTTTTTTTGCAATCAAGCTCAAAATCAGGTTTTGGGAATGGATTTTAGGCACTGTTGGAGATGCTCTTAGCTATTATGCAATCCACCAGGATCAAGGTCCTCGTCGCCGGCCGTGGCTTGTAGTTTTTTGAAGTTACATATCCCTAACTCTTTGCAGCCTTCATGGTATTTCATATTTGAATACTTATTTTCTTTTGCAGACGCTACCAGGTCTTTGCGAGAGGATGCTTATGTAAAAGTTTTTCCAATTTTAGGAGTGGGTCAACATGTTTCGACTTTGGAGATGCTGAGCTAGATCACATTCCATCTATCCATGTTACTAATCAAAGGAGCTTTCTTTCATCACTACAGGACTTATTTTGAACTATAAAGTGATGTGGATTTGGTTGTGATAGTGAACAAAGCAGGGGCCAGGGGGACAATTTTAGCAGAACAGTACGCCACCCGATTCCTCTCTCTCTCTCTCTCTCTCTCTCTCTCTCTCATAAAGAAAATGCATACGCAGGCCAATCATTTCATCTCAAATTTCTTATCGTTTCTATGCGCTCCCAAATGAACAAAAAGATGTAAGGGTACTGTAATGCAATGTTGCCACATTCATAATGTGTCAATGAATTAGTGACTGTAAAAAAAAAATCTAATTTAACCACCATTTACATTAAACATCTTGCATTTGTTTACATTAGCTAATTTTTTTGTTCTTAGATCGATAAGGCCGCAGGGCTTGCAGGTTCAGCTAATCTTTGTGATGCTGCAAGAGTAGGCGCTGCAACTCTAAAGCTATAGTCTGCTTCTACTGAAAGGTTTTTGCCCTTTTAGAAAAAAAAAACCCCCCTTATTTCACTTATATTAATGTTCTATCTTTTTTTCCTTAACGATTTACATGTCTATGAAAACTGGTAATGCACAAACATTAGGCTCTGTGCAACAGATTAGTACACTAGATCGTCAATCATTTCGGGGAAAATAGGCCAAAAGGTTCTTCTGGTTCAGTATTCTATTTTTGTTCAGTTACATGAATTATTATTGTTAGGCTTCTTGAGCTCCAAATTGGGTACAGAGTCTATTTATCACGAGGTATGTGTGTGTGTGTCCATGTGTGCATTACCCAAGATTTGCTCTTGGGACTAGAGGGACTTGTGTTTCCACTCTTGCACTTTGAGCATTGGTAAGGACATTGTGCTGCTGGACTCCCAAGGTAGGGAAGGTGACCGTCACCGATGAACTCATCGAGTTGAGGTGCCGTGCTTTTGTTGCGGAGAAAGGTGAGTTGATTCTCGGTGTCGTAGCATGTTTATTACCTCCGATGTTTGATAACGCATGATAACCCATAAAAGGTCGAGAAAATTTTGTATGTGCAACTAAGACTTCGCCAATTTTGTGCGTGTGCCATCACATAATCCATACTTTTGTGTGTGCCACCAAACGGATTGATCTTGCTGCTGAATGCCATTTATGACCGGCTGAGGAGGTCAACTTGGGCTGCTCTGGCACCGTGAAAGTCTAGGCTGAGTCATTGAAACAGAAAGTCATGTCTTTACCATCTCAAGGATGTCTTGGAGTAACATAGTTAGTTATAAAGGGAGCAATTCGTGTGCCTTTGCATTATAAAATCTTATTTGAACTCATGTTACTTCTATTTGTCTTGTCTTGTGGCAAAGCTTCTGTAAGATTTCACTGAATTTGATTTATAAAAGGGTACTATAATGTCATTCGATTTCTATCTGTGTATTTAGCCATCTGCTTAAATGTTAAATGTATAAGAAGTGATTGCATTTTTGTAGAAGTGAAATACTGAGACCCTTTTTGGGACAACTTCTACCCAACTTTTGTTTAAAAGAAAATCAGATTATTTGTCAAATGGGAGAATTCTGGATAGTTTCTCTTACAATCAGAAGCTATCCTCTACATAGAATCAGAATCTAGGTGCCAGCTGATTCTCGTTGATTCTTGTCGGCTCAGTCACTACCCTGGCCCTGCATCACCTGTCCTCAGGTCTACCCAAGAAGCTTCTTAGTAGCAAGGGGAAAAAAAACATTTTTTTTTCCATGTTTAACAACACATGCCGTTCAATTGCTTCCAATCCAAATAATTGCCAGATTAACCAATATACCAATCGATCGAGTAGTATCAACCAAACAAATATCTATCAATCAGCAGAGAAATATGCTCTGCAAGAAAAGCAAATCAACACGCCTGACCCATTCATGCATGCGTCACTGTTCATCCCCCGAGGTCACCACGGGCGACGTCGGCGCCGGCAGCAGCTTGGGACGAGCAAACCCTCGCCTCCATGTACACCTTCCCCGGCCGGCAGAAGTAGCCCTGCTCCGGTGCGCAGTGCGAGTCGTCGGAGCAGACGCAAAGACCTTCGATGGCGCAGCCCTTGTCGAAGATGTTGGGGCTCCTCCGCTCCTGTTGTTGATGCCTAGCACCTGGTCGCTCCATTCGCTGGAGAAGATCCCGTCGGGGTCGTACCTGTCCTTCACCTTCAGGAACTCACCTGGTCGCTCCAAGGTAGGCGGAGGACGCCTTGACGTAGCGGATGAGCACGCCCAACTTGTCGTCGAGGGCGCAGAAGGCGCGCGGGTTGAGGTCCCTGAGCCGCTGCATGTCGGCGACAAACGCCGGCGCCTTGGAAAGCGCGACGCTGAAGCCGGAGTTGTAGAAGAAGGGGCCCCGGATGCGCGGGTCCCACGTGCAGGAGGTGAGAAGGCCGTCCTCCGGGCTGTCGATGCACGTGCCAGCCGCCTGGATGCGGTGCTGGAACCCCACCACCGGATACCCCGTGAAGAAGACGCCGTCGTTGGTGAAACCGTACGCCTGCAGCTCGAACGTCGCCGCCGGCAGCCGGGCCGCCAGGCACCGAGTGATGTCGGTGCCGTTCTCCTCCAGCCGCTCCTCTGCACGTCGATCAAGCAAATCGCTCAGGGCAACGAAATGGAATACATGCGGTTTAGGTACGTGACGAAGCAACTTCACTGGTTTCCCGGCCAGAGAGCCCCTCCACGTCAGCCGAGCGTGCGGAGAGGCCCTCGCGAGTATCCGTTTTGCGCTCAGGTCCCCAGCCTCTGCATGCCCTCTGGGCTCTGGCTGCCGACGAGCGCTCTTCCTTCCCATCCGCGCCGCCGTCCACGTTCCCCCGCGCGACCTGACTGCCCGCAGCACGCACGTCGCACCTGCCTCCCCGCGCGTACTCCGCTCGCTCCGCTCCACTGGCCCGCCTGGTTGGCGACGCGCGCCCTCCCGCATGGACTTCTAGCCGCGACGACCAGCAAATCCCCCGATTATTTCGATGTCTAGATCGGCCGACGTGCACCGGCTCCTCTCCCCGCGCGCCCCTTCGCCGTGAAGGCCCGGCCGTCGCGGCGGCAGCACGCGAAGAAGAGAAGAAAAGAAGGCATCGTTTCCTCCTAACTCACGTCCGATGGAACCAGCCGTCAGCTCGCGCCGCAGCCCGGGGGTCCGCCTCTTCTACCCCAAGAAGTCCCTCCGCTTCCCGCCCTCGTCGGTCCCTCCGCTGGCTCGTCGGCTCCTAAGACTGGAAGCGGCAAATCCACGCAGATCCCTCAGGTACGAGCTCCAGCCATTTTGCCTCCAGCGGTCCGTGTGTGCCTACATCAGTGGGGAATTTTTCCTTGTGCGTGCTGCGCTCTAACATTCGGGGCATTTAGCCGAACAGCTGGTGCGCGTGTTCGATTCCACTGCTTGGGTGCTTCGGTAGAAAGGTGCGCTGAATTGCCAATATTGTGTGTTGTATTTGTGCCTGTTCCGTTTGAATTCCACCAAACACCTTGCGTGCACGGTCGGCCTGTGCTCTGGACTTTTGACTGGATGAGAGCACGGGTTTTGGCTTAATTATCATTCCTTTTTGCATTTGATTACACCCACTTTGCACTTAATCTCCCGCTCATTCTTTTGGGTTCCAAAACGGATTCGTCACTGGCAACACATGATATTGCTCCCCGATTAAAATTCTTCTTGTTCTCAAGCTACTGCTCTGGCAAACAATTCTGGACAGCTTGACATGGCGTTCCCGAGCAGAAGTTCTGCTGTAGGAAAGCACAGCCGAGCAGAAGCCATCGATGCTCGGGAACGCCACATCGACACACTCCAACTTCCGCTGTAGGAAAGCACAGCCGAACTTCGACGTGAGTTTGGGCTGGTTCCGCCCTGGCGCATAGGCATCTAGTATGCATCGATGCATGTATAGGTCAACACGCAGAATATAACTAGTGATCGATCACCTGTGGCTCTGGCGATGATGAGCCCGTGCGTCGGGTTGGCCCGGAAGCCGGGGTAGTCGTTGAGGCCGTTGCCCGGCGACGAGGCGTCGACGCGGTCGTCCTTCCGGTAGATGACCTTGCCCTGCCGCGGCAGCCACGCCATGTCGCCGAACTCGTGGAGGCCGCCCCACACGGCCACCTGCTCCGCGAAGTCCGAGTCGCCGCGCGTCACGAACGTCACCGACCGCTTGAACAGCGGCTGCAACGACAGAGTAACCTGCGCACACACCAACACAACACACCACGACATAGGCGGAGCCGTCGGGGGCGTGGTGGGGCCTGGGCCCCCGGCGGCTCATCAAACGGGGCATAATATATATATATATATATATATATATATATATATATATATATATATATATATATATATATATCTTTTACTTTTGGAAGTAATTACTCTCACCTCTAAAATCTCACTTCTGAAATACCACCTAAACAAAACTTAAAATACTTATTTATCACTTTAGGTACACTCATACACTAATTATAAGATACTCCAATATGAGCCACATGAAATAATTGCAAGAGAGTCCATGATTTTTAGCGTATTTTGTAAATACCTTCGTATACACACATAAAAAGGAGTATATCCAAAAAATATGCATACCACCTCTGAAAAAATATACATACCACCTAGATGTTATTATATACTCGTATACTAAGCATACATACCCTTCGTCGTACGAGATACCCTATACATTGTGAGATACGGTATAAGGAGTAATTACTCCTAAGAGTAGAAAAGAGGCTTATATATATATATATATAACTTTGAAATTTTTGGCAAGTTATAAGTCTTACATATTGTACTTACTATATATTAAACTTTGAATATCAATCACTAGTACATATTCACTTGATTCTTAGGCCCCCTCCTTTAGAAATTTCTGGCTCCGCCACTGCACCACGATGAGCTAAGCGTGCACGAGAACCAACTTTGTGACCTAGTATATCTTAGAGAGGTGTTTCTATGCTTTTCCTTTTGATTATTTTATAAATATTAAAATATAAATAAATAGTATATGGTGATTATTTATCCTATTCATTTACTTTAAGTTTTGTACAACTCGTATTAAGAGAGAAAATATTAAAGTACTACTGTATATCTTGGTGTATGTAGTAACGTAGACTGAGAAACTCTTTTCATGTCAAGGTATTAGGTTCCACTCCATAAATAAACGTGGTTAATTAGGCTTGACTTTTACTTCAATACAGGAAGTAGTTAAGCTCCATGGATGCATGGATGGGTCCAGCAGCATGCATGCACGATCCCGGGCGGCCGAGTACGAAGTGCAAAGGCATTTTTTGGAGCTCGTACGCACGCACGTACCTGAGAGATGACGCCCAGGACGCCGAGGGAGACCTTGGCCGCGTCCAGGTCCGGGTGGTCGGCGCCGAGCTCCCTCACCACGGCGAAGCCCTGGCTCGCCGGCGCCGGCGTCACGATCCTCAGACCGACCACGTACTCGTGCACGGCGCTCCCCTTGCCCCACAGCGAGCTACCGTGCGCGCCGGTGGCCAGGAGCCCGCCGATGGTAACGCCGTACCAGTACGGCGAGTGCGGCAGCGAGAGGCCCGCGGTGCCGGCGGCCTGGATCAGATCCCTGAGGACCATGCCGCTCTCGACCGTCATGAGCCGGTTCCCGGAGTCGATGCTCACGGTCCGGTTGAGCCGCTCGGTGCTTATGATGGTGCCTTCGCGGCCGCCGGGGCACGCCAGCTTGGGGAAGCTGTGGGAGTGCCTGGTGGCGACCTTCACCTTGCGCCTGGCGGCCGCGGCGGCCGCTACGGCCGCGACGAGCTCCTGCTCGGTGCTCGGGTAGGTGACATTGGCGGCGCGGCAGATGGTGCGGTCAGGGAAGGAGCCGTACGCGTTGGTGACCGTGCAGTCGGAGGTGCCGCGGGTGCAGGCGACCGGCTCGGGCGGAGGGCTGGCTCCGGCGAGGTAGAGGAGGAGCCCTAGGAGGAGGAGAATCCAATGGAGGCCTTCCATTGTTTGCTAGCTCAATCTAGGTCGCCCTTGCAGAATCGTCGATATATTGTGGAAGCATATCTTGTTGTAGTCAAGGCCTTAAATCGGTAAGATCATGGCACGGAGCAACTTCCTCATTTGTTTAGGTCGCCTCGTAAACGCAGGCAAGCGATAGCTAGCTACAAAGGAAATGGCTACTTGTCGATCGAGCGCAGTTCTTAATTGGAACAAATTTTATCGAGTCCGAACACGACCAGATCGCGGCTGCTACGTACTTGGATACAGTGGCGGAACTTGAAAAGTTTTGTTGAGGGTACACACTTTATAGTTACAACTCTATAATTTTGTGCAATAATTTGATATCATCATAAATTTATCATATATATTTAAAATTTGCTAAAAGTTCTAACACCACTATAGAACACCACATCACTGCCGGTTCCAAACTAACATCACTGCCGGATATTGGAGCCGGTAGTGCGTGATCGACAATAATAGTGTATCACCGCCGGTTCTAATTAGAACCGGCAGTGATAGTGTAAATCCAAAAATCACTGCAAGTCACAAGTCACGCGATTTTCGTGCGCGTGCGGTTGCTAGGATTCGAACGTCTGACCTACAGCTTCGCGTAAACACCTTTTACCATCTCACCTAACACACACTTCTCAACTACTATAAGATATATATTCCTTTTATCCCTTCGTATCCGAAAGTTTTAACGATTATTAGGACATCTAAATGACTTCAAATAAAAAAGTTGTCAACTACAAAGTTGTAGATCTCATCGAGAGCTACAATTTTCATATAATTTTATCTCCATCTGACTCCGTATGCAAAAGTTATGATTTTTTCAAAAAAATATTATCATTGCCGGATCGATTCCGAACCGGCAGTTATACTATTATCACTGCCGGTTCTCAACGAGTACCGGCAGTGATAATAGTCTTACCGACGGTTCGGATTTCGAACAGACAGTGATAATATTTAAAAAATCATAACTTTTACATATAGAGTCGGATGGAGACAAAATTTATATGAAAATTTTAGCTCTCGATGAGATCTACAACTTTGTAGTTGACAACTTTTTTATTTGAAATTATTTAGACGTCCAAATAATCGTTGACAACTTTTATCTCTTTATATCCGAAAGTTTCAACGATTATTTGGACATCTAAATGACTTCAAATAAAAACGTTATCAACTACAAAGTTGTAGATCTCATTGAGAGCTACAATTTTCATATAAATTTTATCTCCATCCGACTCCGTATGTAAAAGTTATGATTTTTCAAAAATATTATCGCTGCGGTTTGATTCCGAACCGATGGTGATAATTGTTTGAGAACCGGCAAGGATAGTCTCACCGATGGTTCGGATTTCGAACAGACTAATAATATTTTAAAAATCATAACTTTATGGAGTCGATGATTGAATTTATATGAGTTTTCGATGATATCTATAACTTGTTTAGTTGATAACTTTTTTATTTGAAGTCATTTAGACGTCTAAATAATCATTGACAACTTTTATCCCTTTATATCCGAAAGTTTCAACGATTATTTGGATGTCTTAATGATTTCAAATAAAAATGTTGTCAACTACAAAGTTGTAGATCTCATCGACAGCTACAATTTTCATATAAATTTTGTCTCCATCCGACTCCGTATGCAAAAGTTATGATTTTTTCAAAAAATATTATCATTGCCGGTTCAATTTCAAACCGATAGTGATACTTCCTCCAAGAACCGGAAGTGATAATAACTTATCACTGCCGGTTCTTCTTAAGAACCAGAAGAATAGTATCTGCCGACGATCGGGATCGCCAACCGCATGAAAATGAGGTAGGGTCAATGAGAAATGGGACCACAATGCGCTTTGCTCGATCAGGGAATGAGGTCGAGGAGGTCGATGGTCTGAGCTAGGGGACAACGAACGAGATGGAGGATTATCCTGTTCGAGCCCCGAGAAGGTAATAGCTCTACTCCACCACTTTATGGTGGTGGTTCCCGATGTTTGTGAGTACAAGAGAGGGTTACAACTCAATCTTGACGATGCTCGATCTAAACTTGAACTTCGGTGTGTGTGCCGGGTTATCCCCGCCTTAAGTGTTTACAAAGCCTCGCCTTATACCCATTCTCCTTGCAACGCTCGGGAGTATTCCTCGGATCGTGGTCTTCATGCACATTGATAGCCGGTGGAAACTGCTCGATCCTTGCCATAGCGCTCTGCAAGATTACTCCACGATCCCATCGCTCGTGAATCGCCAAGTGATGACGTGTCGGGATCCAAGGAACGCCATCGACCTTGAATCATCCCAAACAAAGCAGTCGTGAGGGCCCCGAGCTCGGAGATACTACGCCTAGGTCGAGCGGCCTCGAGCTTGATCCGAGTCTTTGATCGAGGCCTTCCGAGCTAGGGGACCGGTTGATCGTTGCCGACCACCAAGGGTTGCCCGCCCCGGCCAGCCTAGCCCCGAGGCTCAAGGTCGAGAAGTAGCACCAAGGACGCCCTCGAGCCTCACCCAACAGTCATTGGCGGCAACCCTTGCAAGGTCTTGGAACCTTGTTCGAGGCTCAAGTGAGATCGCAAAGTGAACCCCAAAGCGAGACACTGGCGACCTTTGATTTTTCCGGTGATACGGATGCCAACAAATGCGCAGACACCGCAGGCTTCGAGTCCGCCGCCTGTGTCTTAATGAGCCTGCTCTAATCATGCTCGGCGCGCCTTTTGAGGCGCCGTAGGAGGTTAAATCCCAAGAGCGCCGTGGAAGAGAGGGAGACCGAGCGCTCCAGGCTCTGCGCGACCATTGAGGCCGACGCGCAGGAAATCGAGCGGCTCAACCGGGAGCTCAACGATCTGCGTCGCACAATGGTGGCGCTGAGGTGTCCCATGCCACCGAGCTCGAGGGGACCAGATCCTCCGAGCGAGCATGGGTTGAAGGCGCAGAGCACGAAGCGCCGAGCGACCAAAGCGATCGAGGCCCTTGATGCGAGCGCGCCAAGGTCGAGCTGCTGGAGAAGGCCGCCGCAGAGCGAACTTCGAGACTTCGGCGCCGAGACCCTTCAGCGCGAATCGAGGCCCTCGAGAAGGTCACGAGGAACAAGCCGCCGCGCGCCAGCGCTATGTCGACGAAGGCCAAGGTCGTGGCACTTGAGGAAGTCGCCATGAGCAAACCATCGCACGGCCACGGCCGCCGACGAGCGTGCCAAGGTCGAGGCGTTGGAGAGGATCTGTTGCCGAGCTATCATCCTCAACCAAGGCGCTCTCCGAGCTAGAGGCCAAAGTCGCGGGCCGAGGAGAAACTTGGGCGTGCAAATAGGCGGCGAAGACCGCTTGGCCCAACTCAACGCATTTAACGTCGCCGAGCCACTTAACGCAACTAACGAGACCTCCCGCGACAAACCGAAGCCTCGACGCTGCGGGCCGAGTCGCCGAGCTCGAAAGAAGAGAAGCTCATACGAGATGGAGGATCTGTAGCTCAAACATCCTTGATCCCGTAAAAACATTCGATGTTATCAATGGTTTGGGTTACCTTTTTTGAAGTGTGCGCTCTTATTCGCGATCAAGATCCATAGGTCGTCAGAGATGTTACATCCTAGCTACCCAGTTGGTCTAAGGTCGAGCAACGCCGACCTTGGACACAAGTATAAGACGAGCAAATGACCATGACTCGCAGAATCGAGATGGAGTACTCATGAAAAAGAAATGCAAAGAAGCGAACCCAAAGGAATAAATCACCAACTCCACGACTACGACCATGCACGCACTTAATAGCCAAGGCCGAGCTTGTAGTTCAAACCCGGACGCAGGGGGTGAGCTGATTGCGAAGAGTTTCACCATCGGGGTGAACGTAAAGCTCGTGATACCCGCATCAAGGAGCTAATGCGAAAGTCGTGTCCAAAGAAAAATTACGAGACGCTCATAAAGAAAAAGACATGAATGATAGAAATCGGAGAATATCCTTTTATTGAAGCTTTAAAGGTATAGAGATTTACACATAAAACTTCTGCGGTTGATCTATGTTCCACGAGCTAGAAAGCTCTTCGCCATCGGCATCGCTAGCCGAAGCCCCCGTGCGATCTGTTGAAACGACTCTATAGGGGCTCTCCCATCATGGGATAACTTGTTGGTGCCGACAATACCGAATCCGCCTCGGTGGCTAAGTCCCCAACAAGGAGCTTCCTAGGTCGTGATCGACCGAGACGCATGTTCTTGAAGAGCTTGCGGTAATGCGCCGATCGTAGCAAAGGCACAGATCTTACTTCTTCCGCGAGGGCAAGGTCAAGAGACCGTTTGCTCGAAGTCGACGTGGTCGATCAGACCGACCAAGGCGGAGCCAGCCACACCTTTCGGAGGCGGGGCGGCCAGACCAAACACGAGCCGAAAGGGTGTGGACCTGTGTTCTACCGATCAGGGTACTGAATAGACCATAAGACGGTGGGAAGTTCGTCCACCCAAGTCGTCAGAAGCGTTTGAGCTCATCAGAACTTCGCTTTTGACGCTTTTGACGATCTCGGTTATGCGCTCGCCGCCTCCGTTGCTCGAGGATGAGCCACCGGGCGAAGCACACTTTGGTGCCCATGTCCTCGCAGAATTCTCGAATAATTCATCGTAAACCGAGTACCATTGTCGGTGATAATTCGCATGGGACCCCATACCGTGACCACGGACAAGCGGAAAAACGAATGCCCGGCAAAGGATGGTCGAGACCGCTCGGCCTCAATCCATTTGGTGAATGTGTCGATGGCCACGGTCAGAACTTTCTCCCCGCTGTTCGGGAAAAGGGCCGAGGATATCGAGCCCCTGTGTCGAGAAAGGCGAACAAGCGGAATGGTCTCAAGGCGAGGGCCGTGGTGTACCTTCGGGCGTGAAACCGACATGCTCGGCAGTCCGGACAATATCCCGAGCATCCCGTGAATGCCGCTCGCCAAGAATATCCTGAACGGAAGGCCTTGCCGACCATCGCCCCTGCACGAAGAGTGCGCCCTACGAGACCTCGAGTGGATGTCGTTGAGTAGGTACTTACCTCCTCCGTGGAGATGCACCGAGTCGATGCCGAGACATTCCGCTCAGAGCTTGCCATCCACGAGCTTATACAAGCTTGCTCGACGCTTAATCTCGCTTCATTAGCGGGTTCGGGCGGCAGTCGCCTCGTGCAGAAGCCGTGTATGGGCTCGGCCCATGCGAATACCTTCCACCACAAAGAAGCACGACCTCTCGACGGAGATAGACGGAGCCGCCGCCGTCTCGAGGATGACGCCGGGGTATCTCTTCGTTCGAAGAGCCGAGCTTGGAGAGAAAGTCGGACCGGAGTTGTCCTTCCTAGGGACATGCCTAAGCTCCAAGTTCGAACCATTTCTCCATCTTGCGGACCTCGGCGAGATACCTTGCCATTGCATCCCCGAGCATTGATAGTCCTTGTTGTACCGTTGATGACGAGCCGAGTCTCCTTCACGACCAACCGTCAGACGCCCAAGGACTTGCGAGCTCGTAAGCCCGCCAAGAGAGCTTCATATTCGCCATGTTATTGGTCGCAGAAAGCCAAAACGAACTACATACCTCAACCGACGCCCATGGGTAAGGATAAGTATCCCACCGAGCGCTTGAAGGACCTCGAGCCGTCGAAGAACATGATCCAGGGCTTTCTTCGACCTCGAGCCTGTGGGCGGCATGACGTCTGTTCACCACGAAATCGGCGAAAGCACCGTGACTTGATAGCTGTTAAGCCACGACCGATGTCAAACGCCGTCGCCCATAGCCCATTTAGCTATCCGTCCGCCGCTTTCGGATTCCGCAGATGTCACCGAGCGGAAGTTGCTCGACGCACCACTAATGCGCCGAAGTAGTGTCGAAGCTTGCGCGAGGCCATGAGAAGAGCATACAGCGGTTTACGACTTGCGGATAACGCCCTTTGGGCCATGTAAGACCTCACGACATAGTAAATTGATGTTCTTTGTGCCCCTGCTCGCAATTAGATAAAGACTCACAGCTTGGGCGGGTCGCAAGATAGAGCAAAGCAACCTCTCGCCAGTCAGTGGAGTTGTAGAGGGGGGGGATGACAGATATACCTTCACTCGCCAAAAGATCGTTGAAGCTTCGAGTCCATTCAAAGCCCGTGCTTATGCAGGTCTTAAAGAATGGGAGACCTCGCTCGTCGAGCCTCAAATGAATCTGGCCGAGGGCGCCATGCGACCGGTGAGGCTTTGTACTTGCTTGATCGAGGTCGGGGCTCCATCTTCTCGATGGCTTCGATCTTCTCCGGTTTGGACCAACCCCGAGCCCCGATCATGTATCCAAGGACCTTCCTTGATGCCGCGCCAAACACACACTTATCGGGTTGAGCTTGATTTTGTACCGCTCGAGTTTGCAAATGTTTCTCAAGGTCACGGACGTGGTCGCCCCGGAGGGGCTTTTGACGATGATGTCATCTACGAGACCTCGAGGTTTCGCAATCTCATGCTCAAGGTCTTAGTCATCAAACGCTGAATGTTGCCCCGCATTTGCGCGCACTCAAACGACATGGTCGTGTAGCAATAAGTGCTTAACGGGGTGATGAAGGCGCTCTTGTTTCGTCCGTCGACCGCCGCTTTGATCTGGTGGTAGCTCGAGTAAGCATCCAAGAAACTTAGCATCTTGGCGTTGGCGGTGGAGTCGACGATCCGGTCGATGCGCCAAGGGAAAATTGTCCTTCGGCAGCCGAGTTCAACCCCGTATGGTCGACGCACATTCTCCACTTGCCACCTTTCTTCGCACGATGACCGGGTTGGCTACCACTGAGTAGTCGATCTCGCGATGAAGCCGGCCTTCAGAGCTTATCAAGGTTTTCCTTGATGACCGCAACCTTCTCTGGGGAGAAGCGACGCGCTTTCGACGACAGTGTCTAGAATCGGCTCGACCAGAATCTTGTGCTCGATCACCTCCTTGGAACGCCAGTATATCTGCAGGCTCCTGCTTAATATACCTTTGTTGGCGCGAAGGAAGGTGACGAGCTCGAGTTCCTATTTGGGACTTAGCTCGCCGAGACGTGGACACACCGGTCGTGGTCGCCTTCCTCGAGCGCAAGACGGCTTTTGTTGCCCCGGTGGGTTGATCGCCGCTTCACGGGCGTTTTTTCTCACCTCTGGACCTTGCTTGGGGCAGCTTTTCGGGCGAAGCGCCAGGCCTTGGTCTCGCTGCCATGTGCCGCTGCGCAGTCACCGCGCCGCGATAACGATGCCGTTGGGGCCTGGAGCTTCATGCACCGATGACCGTAATGATTAGCCGCCATAAACTTGATGAGGGCAGCCTTCCGAGAATAGCGCGTTACGGAGGTCGCCTCGACCACCTCAAAGGTGATCACCGCGGCGGAAGTTGTCCGAGCCGCCAAGGTGACGGGCAAGACCACCGCCCCAAGGAGTAGTCGAGCTCCCGTGAACGATTCCAAGAAGGGATGGCGATGCTTTTGATCTTTGATCGGGAATCAGATCCTGGCCGAGTGCTTCCGCCCGCAGAAATTAAGAGAGCCGCCGCCGCTGACCATGACACGCCCGACCACCGTGGTTGCCGATGGTCGGGTCACGACTCAAGGCGGTCTTTAAGTCTCGGCCATACCTTGTAAGGCATCCTCCGGAGAAAAGGTGATGGTGGCTCCGCCCACTTGCAATGCCGCCGACGGCTTTCCGATGTAACTCGATAGATGGTCCGAGCAACCAAGATAACGCCAATCCGGCGCCGCCTGCTGGAATTCAAGTCGAGGTCGCCGTGTTCGACCAAGATTCACCCTTTCGGTGGTCGTCATCCTTCAGAGCACGGGCATCTCACCACGTCCGTCATAGAAGGCTTCAAGCTTTCCTGCCAAGCCTGCGCAGACCGCAGTCGTGGCCGCCGCCTGCGGAAACAGCAAAATTTCATTGTCGCATTCTCGACCGCTTCTTCGCCTCGCGGCCGAAGGCCGGTCCTCCGAGGTCCAGTGCCGCCGCCTCTCTTCTGGCCGCCTCAGGCTCGGCGGGATCGAGGCCGACCTTGACGAGGTCGGGTCCTGTCCCGAGTCTGATCCCGGACCTCAAGGACCTCACGCTGGCCGTCCGCCGAGACGATGACCCGTGGTGACCTCCGCCGGTCTGCGGTCACGCTTCCGCTTCTTGATGCGGGTGTCTTGGTTTGGCGCCCTTGGAGTTGGATGGGCCACCTCGAGTGGCTCGCACCAAGCTTACCTTGGTCTTAATCGCGCTTCAATGGACGGCGTCCGTCTGCGTTACAGCATCACTGCTCGCCATGCGAAACAATTTGTTGACGCCAGCCTTGTCGTGATCTCGAGGTCTTGATAAGCGGCCGCTAACGCCAACTTGAAGGCCTTGATAAGCGCTTCATCGAGATGCTTGAATCGTTCTTGTGCGGATGAACCGCCGCACAAAATCATGAAGAGGCTCGCTTGCCCCGATGACGCGATCCAAGTCCTTCTCCCCCGCCGCCAGAATGCTCACGAAGTTGAGCGAGGGCGCTCGATTTGGCGCCACGACTTGAAGGAACCGGCTTCGTTGAAGAGCCAGGTTCGCGCGGCCCGTAATCGGCCGGAGATAGTTGGCCATGACCAACTTCGTCACCTCCGCCGCCAAAATGGCGGCCGAGTAGATGGACAGAACTCGTCGGGGTTCTTGGTTCCGTCCGGCGCTCGATCAAAGCGGTTTAAACCGAGCGAGCGAAGATACGCGACGGTTAAGGTCGCCGAGTTCGCCACACAACCGTAGGGTCGACGTCTGTACGCCGAGCGATCGCGCCAACGAGATCTCCATCGCTGTCACGAATCCGAGCCCGGCTCCTTGACGACCCGATCTTCGGCGAGATCGGTCATGATGCCGAGCACGGCAATACTGGGAGGTATTGCAGCGTCCTGTCGCGCGACGCCTGGCGGAATGTCCGGGGAAAGTCCCGTGACTGCTTGCGCTGGCCGTGGAGCTCGTGGCTCACCTCGCGTCAACCGTTCGGGTCTTGCCCCGAGGGTGTTGCCGAGACGGCGCTTCGCCTCGGCGGCGGCCGATGGTGCGCCACGACGACGTGATGAATTGTCGCCGCTTCTCGTGAAGGGTCCTGAATGGTGACTTCGGTCATGGAGGAATGGCCTCGCCAGGCCACGGTCGAGTTCTTCGGCCAAGGCCCTACTAAAGAGCTCCGATTTTGTTCCTATCGGATCGACCATGATCCCGCAATAGCGCCAAGGCACTTCGAGGGAGGGAGCTCTCCGGTCCTCCCATCGAGCCGGTAATGGCCTCGATTGATCGCAACGTGGACCATTCGACGAGCATCCTGGAGTTTGTGGAGTCGCGATCCGCCGCCGCTGCGTCCTCACCGGAGGCGCCCGCCATGAAGACGTCTTGCCACACGGTGGTGGGGAAGGCGAACAGGATGCGAGCCGACTCGCGTCCGATCCCACGCCAAGAGTGTTCGCCGATGGAGAACGCCATGCTCCTAAGACCTCGGAGTTTTTCCCGTGAATGAACAAAGCACCGGCCCCACGGTGGCGCCACTGCCGACGATCGGGATCGCCAACCGCAGAAAATGAGGTAGGGGTCAATGAGAAATGGGACCACAATCGCGCTTTGCTCAACAGGGAATGAGGTCGAGGAGGTCGATGGCTCGAGCTAGGGGACAACGAACGAGATGGAGGATTATCCTGGTTCGAGCCCCGAGAAGGTAATAGCTCTACTCCAGCCACCTTGTGGTGGTGGTTCCTGATGTTTGTGAGTACAAGAGAGGGTTACACTCAATCTTGACGATGCTCGCCTAAACTTGAACTCGTGTGTGCTACCGGGTTATCCCGCCTTAAGTGTTTACAAAGCCTCGCTTTTATACCCATTCTCCTTGCAACGTTAGGAGTATTCCTCTGATCGTGGCCTTCATGCACATTGATAGCCGGTGGAAACCGTTTCCGATCCTTGGCCTCAATTACTCCACGATCCCACGCTCATAATCGCCAAGTGATGACGGTCGGGATCCAAGGAACGCCACGGACCTTGAATCATCCCAAACAAAGAGTCGTGAGGGCCCCGAGCTCGAGATATCAAGGCTTAGGTCGAGCGGCCTCGAGCTTGATCCGAGTCTTTGATCGAGGCCTTCCGAGCTAGGGGATCAGTTGGTCGTTGCTGACCACCAAGGGTTGCCTGCCCCACAAAGATCATTGCTTTATTTAGCTTATGAAACGGGCAAGAAGTGTTATCACGCCGTTCTAGCCGAACCGACAAAGGATATACCTAGAAGAAAGAGGTTTTTGTAGTAGTGTAAGGTTTTAAAAAT
Organism: Guadua angustifolia; assembly: GCA_036346375.1. Lineage (NCBI taxonomy): Eukaryota > Viridiplantae > Streptophyta > Magnoliopsida > Poales > Poaceae > Guadua > Guadua angustifolia. Next base: position 40,725 of record JAYEVE010000682.1, on the reverse strand, counting down.
CCCAAATCACCAAAACAAAATCAATTCAATCAACAAATTTAGCATATTGAAGAGGTGAAATTTTGGAGTTTTTCATATTTTTGTGGGCTGCCGGGGCATGTTGGATAATCATACACACCTACATTACGTACGTGGAAATTAAGAGCGGAATTGATACGGTGAGGACGTTTGATTCTATCATCTTCCATTGGAGGCTTTCATCCACGGCTCTATCGTGTTTCATGCTCGAACGCGCTGCATCAAGAACGGCTCAAGCAGTTCGGCCGTGTTGCGTCTTGGACCGCTCGCTCATCTTCTGAAGCCCAAGCACGGCCTATTTGCGCTGTCGTCCGCCTACCAAGTTCAGCCCATTTGCACTATTGTGACGAGAGTAAAAGAACTGGAGATACATGGAGTTAAGATAGTAGATACAAATATTATGGAAAAAAGAATAAATAAGTAAAAAATTTAGCGGTACCCGATCGCTGAATACATCTACAAGAGAGGCATGAAACAATGGGGTTATCTAGATTCAATAATCAAGGAAATATCTATAAAATCCAAATTAAGAAATTATCGAATAAGAAAGGCAACAAAAGGGAAAGATATAAAAAGAGACTCAATTCCATGAATCGGAGCTCTGTTTTCTTCGAAATGGAATCAATCAATCCAAACCGAAAAGCACTGGGAGCAATCACCGCTGATTCGAATGCTAGATTAATGAGAGAAAGGAAAGCAATAATGAGTCATGCATATTCATTTATTTCCCACGATAGGATGATCCAATCCAATCTACCGGGATGGCTATCGCCGCTCTTTTTACTCACACGGTGCACACACGTATCGGTGTGGGTGTGAGATAGAGATAACAAACTTAATTAGTCGCGTCATGCATAGGTATACGCATGTCAGCAATCGATCGAATCAAGTCTATACGTGATTAGATAAAAAGGAAAGATGATCTTATCTACACACACTACAAGGTTGCAGATTTTCCCAGTGTTTTCCACACTCGGGATAGGGACAAAACACTCGATACCTGTCCCGAGTGGGCACACTTCAGCGTGAGTGCACTTTCGGTACTATTTTATCGGAAAAGTAGGCTACTCGAGTGTACTCGACAAAAATAAACTATACCTGAGTGCACTCTCGGTATAGCACTTGCTTTCCAGACCGCCCCCGTGGCGGACTGGGTAGCGACATGTCAACATGTATCCCGAGAGTGCACTCGGTATAGGCTATAGCTACCATTCCTCGCCGAAAAATACCAAATTTCAAATTTGCAGCCGCAAAATAGCTAGCACAATATAACAAAAATAGGCAGCACAATATAACAAAACAACCAGCACAATATAACATTATCAATTCACATTTCAATAATACGCATCCACAATATCAATTCACATTATACGTTAAACCAATATAACGAAAACAACGCCATAATCCATCCACAAAACGTAATTCCATCGCACATTCACATACAATGCACATATCACAAACATTTTACATTACTTCAACATGACTCCAACATATTCGTAAGTGCACATATCACAATCAAGTTCAAGTTCAACAAGTCCAAGTTCAACAAATAAAGTCCTCATACAAAAGCATAATAAGTTCTACATATCACATCCATACCAAATCCAAAACCACTCCTCGAGGGCAAGATGAATCCAATTAGCTTCAGTCTCTTGTTTCTTCATCCTCGCACATTACATTTGAAGAATAGAATATGTTATGTCATTTCCATTCAATACCATACATGGTTACATATTTATATAAGAGACATATAAGTTAAACGATTCGCATTTACGATATATCCATACACAACATCGCTAGGGCAAATTTTTGAATGACATGTAATCAACCAAATCAGATATGATTACTCACCGAGATGCAAACCATTTATTTCATGATTTGGAATCCCAACATTACCTTCAATTCGATAAGGCAACCTCGGACTATTTCTCGATGATTGTCCAATGTTAATAGCATGATGAGAGTTTTGGGTGTCCTAACTAGAAATTTCAATTTAGTACATATAATGCATAGTTTCATATATCTACCCAACATGGAGTTATATACATACCTCTTGTCTCTGTTGATGTTGAGGGCCGAGAATGCATTGAAGTTAAAGTTCAATACAAAGTGTGGAGGAGGTGGATTTCCAAGAAGTTGCTAGAGCATAATCCTCGCCAACAAAAATGTTACCATTTAACTACTATGAACATCTCAAATTTAACACAAATGTCAATTACTTTTTTTCCCTGTGATCCATCGTGCATGGCCGTGAATCCGTGATGCATAGCATTCCGCATATCTCTTGCTTCATCCCGCGACGCCAGAAGCTCACGCCTCAACTCTTCATCGCTTTACCTCGAGAAGAAGAAGCATTGCTTGCAAGTACAAATGGGGCGTAAGTCAAGCGACATTCCTATCATCAAATGCACCATCAAGAAGCGATAATGGCCATGAGGCTTCTCACCAGATTCGTACATCAATTGTGCATCAAAATTCCCATGCACCAATTAACATCAGTCCATGCTTTTCTTGGTATGCATCTCGATACTTCCGAAAGGTATGAAAACATTGAAATGCCACAACTATTCGAAAAAACAAAATTAGCTACGTGTTAGTGTTAGTGCTACGCACCAAGTTCATCCGACATGTGGGTTGGTGACAGGGAATCTCGTAACCCTTAAAGCTTTCCATGTCTTGCATCGAAACCCCCCATGAACAAAGATAAGCCTCTAAAGGTGTCACAGTCTTCAAACCTCCTTTCCTACAACAAAACAAGGAAAATATATTAAATCCCAAAGGTCAAACGATGATTTGAAAATACGACTTTCTATTACCATTTCTGCTTGGTTCGATTAATAGAACTAGATCCACCTTGCTCACCTTGCCCTGGCGTGGCACGAAGATTCCGCTTCATTTCACTTACACGCCATGCCGATCACACCATTGTGTAATGAGATGCCCCAAGCCTCATCATCGATCCATGCAGTTGGACTTGGTTATACCGATAGCATCTAGGCCCCTCAATCTTGCTTTTATATATTGTTTATTTGTTTTGGTGTTGATGACCAAGTTAGATAATACTCTCATACTCAAATCATGGATGGAACATACCGGATCAACAAGATTAAGGTATATTAATCTTTTAGTTTCGACTTGGGAGTTGATTCAAGTCAAACAAGTTATTTTTTTCTGCTCATTGCATTATCAAGAGGACTTGGCACAAGTTGGTATCATGGTTTATTAGGAAAACATTACTCTAGGCAAATTTTGAGCTAAAACTCTTTACTTCAATTTATGCCTTGAACCAAAATTATTACTTTAATATTTTGACAAAAATACCTTGCATTTCAACAGTAACAAATTGTATGATTTCATAACTTAAGTCCGCTGCAAAACCTGTAATAAGTTTCAAAGATATTCTCTATCCCATCTATGACGGACCTAAAGTTAGGTCCGGATACATGTGGTCTTAGCAAAGACAAAGTTTCGTATCTTACATCTATGACGGACCTAAAGTTAGGTCCCGCATACACTTGCCTTGAGAAGAATTCTCAAACTCATCCATTGCCCATCTATGACGGACCTAACTTTAGGTCCCAAGATAAATGTCTCTATAAGCCTTTGCTATTCCACTATCTCGAGATGCATTCTTTAAGACTGCTATATTTTATTTCAAAATTATTTTAACTCAAGTTTAAATATCATTTCAAAAGCTTTTAGACCAAAAATATATTTCAAAAGAAAACAAATCTTATGTCTAAAAGTCTTTACTCAAAAAAATCATCCTTAGCCACCGATCATAAGGTTTTATCCTCATCAAAGCCATGTTTGTGACTTTAATCGATTTTTCATCCGCCATACACATGCCTATCTATAATGCATCAATCTTCGCCCATCTATGACGGACCTATTTTTCGTCCGCCATACACACAAAGATCCCGAACTTGCCGATTCGGTCCGTGATACACATGATCAGTATCGCTAAAAATGATTTTTGGTCCGCTGTAAACGTGTTTTATCTCAATTTTTATATCCTGACACGTTACAACGGTCACTATGGTAGGTACAACGGCTATATCTCTCAAAATTGAGTATATAAACATTGGCTGTGCTATCTACCATAGAACTTTATGAACTCCTTCACATTTTAGCATTCAAAACTCTCATTTCTCAGAAAGGAGTCGGTTTTTCACCTGAGATTCAAACATCATCTTTCTTCTAAGTGTTTGAGCTCCAAGTGTGTCTAGCTGTGTGTTTTTCGAGTGTAAACCAAGAGACAGAACTTGTGAGAAGTTTATTACTCTTGGATCTTTTCGATCCTAGACAACTTGGAGGAAGTGAAGAGTTAGACTGGCCCAAAAGACGATTGTGGAAGGCGCTCTTGTTGTGAAAGGTTTGGAGCTCACCTCACCGGAGTGGTGAAAGAGCTACCCTGAGTGTGATCCCAAGCCATCGCGATTAGTCAGGAGAAGCAATACTGAGAGAAGTGCTTCAACGAGGATTAGGAGAAGTGCTCAACCCTGGATAACTCTCTTGTCTCTTTGTCTTTTATTTCATTTTCTATCTTTGCTTTCATTGCCATCGTTGTATTGATTGTTTCTTTGTGTTAGTTCCGTCAAGTTTAGGTAAATAAGTTAAACTGTGATTTAAAGTGAAAATTGTAAAGTTGCCTATTCACCCCCTCTAGGCCAACTCGATCCTTCAAGTGGTATCGAGGCAGTTTGCCTTTGATAGCTTAACTTTGGTAAATGGCCGAGGAAATGGTTCTCCATCGTTAGTGTAGGTAGAGTACTGTGTTTGATGGTACTAATTATGCTTATTGGAAAATTAGAATGAGATGTTATTTAGAAGTCATGGGTATGATGTTTGGAGGGTTACGTAAAGCCTCTGCCTCCACGATCATACCAAGGGCAACTACATATGGTGAACCCACCCCGGTGAGATTCGAGAATATGCAAGATGATGCTCAAGCTAGAAATGCCATATTTTCTTGTCTTAGCTTAGAAGTCTTTGATAGAGTTAGCAATCTAACATCTGCTTATGATATATGGGCTACTCTACAAGATATCCATGAGGGTACCTCTGATGTTAAAGAAGAAAGATATTATGTTGTTAGAGAAAGATTTGATCAATTTAAAATGCTTTCTCAAGAAAATGCTAATGATATGTTTACTAGGCTTAATCCTATTATCAATGAACTCAAAGGCCTAGGGACTAAAATTTCCGATGTTGAGGTTTGCAGAAAATGGTAAGAGTTCTTCCCGAGCCTATCACAGCCTTGATCACCTACTTATCAAACAAAGGGTGATCTCGTAAGGCTCACTCCTACCGAAGTTGTTAGGGAAGATTTCAGCTCACGAGCTCACCTTGGCCAAGAAGATGCACCAAAGAAGAAATCCATTGCTCTCAAGGCCAAGGAAGTGAAGCAAGACTCATCGATGAGAGTGATGATGAGTCAAGTGATGTCAAGGTGAAGATGTGAAGAAATTAGCTTTGCTAATGAGAAGAGCAAACAAACTCATGAGAAGAGTAAACTTCAAGGACAAAGGAAGGTTAAACTCTTACTCTAAGAAAAATCCTTTTGCTAATGTTGTTTGTTTTGAATGTAATGAAAAGGACACATTGCTGCTCGGTGCCCCAACAAAAGCAAAAAGAAGAATAAGTATAAGAACGATGAAGATGAAGATGATGAGAAAACCCATGATAAACCAAAGAAGAGGTATCATAAGAAGGGTTATTTCAAAAAATTCTCAAAGAAAGGTAAAGGTGAAGCTCACATAGGAGAATGGATCACTGATGAAGATAGCTCAAGTGAAGAATCATCTTCGGATGATGAAAACTCAAGATCAAAGGGTCTAGCCGACTTGCATCGATGAGTCAACTCCTCCACCACCCACGCTACCTCTATGTCTGATGGCTAGAACAGATGAGGAAAAGGTCAGTGACTCACCCACTTATGATGAGCTAGTCGAAATAGTTGAAGAATTGAATAGTGCTTTGCATGCTAAAACAACTTCAACTAGAAGTCTCAAAAAGACTATTGCTGGCTTAACTAGTGACCTTGAGTTGCTGAGAGATAATCATGATAAGCTTGCTGATGAGCATGCTAAGACTATAAAATTATATGATGATCTTGTCTCTAGTCATGCTTTATTTGTTAAAAATCATGAGGATTTGAAGAACAAGTATTGTGAGTTAGAAATTGAAACTGAGATGATTACCAACAAGTCTCGATCATGTTGTCACAATAATGTATCTATTGCTTGTGACTTGTTAGTAAGTAAAAACTCTGTCTCTAGTTCTTCTAGTACTTGTGATGAAAATTGCAAATACGCTTCCTGTGCTAAAGAACTTAAATCTGAAAATGAAGAGTTAAAAACAAAGATAGCCGATTTGATAAAGGTCCAAAAAATGCTTTCAAGCAGCGCTTATTCTTGACAAAATTCTCGTTGAACAAAAACCTAACTTGGGCAAGAAAGGTCTAGGTTACCAACCTAATCACTTGCTCAAGAAAAATGATTTAAACAAAACCAAACAGATTTTTGTCAAGAAAAGCTCTCATTGTTATTATCGCCATAATTCTACTCATGAATCTAAAATTGCCTTCTTGCTAGTACTCCTTATGCTAAAATTGATAGAAAATGTATGGTAGATGCTCATTACATGCTATTTAAGAATTTTAGGGGCAATATGAATGTTAAGTATGTTAGTCCTTCTAATCTTGATAAGAAACTTAAGGCTATTTGGGTTCCCAAGACTATGCTATTGAATCCTTTTAGACCAAAGATGATTGAGACTAACATTAAAGGACCCAAAAGTATTTGGGTACCTAAAATCAAGAAATGACTTTACAGGTAAATTATAAAAGTGGTGGCCGGCATTGGGTGATAGATAAGTGGATGCACCCAACACATGACAGAACTTCAAAAATGTTCACATCAATTGAAGGTGAAAGTGATCCAAGCCACAAAATCACATTTGGTGATAACAAAGAAAAGAAAGGTAAAAGGGCTTGGTAAGATTGCTATTTCAAATGATCACTCCATTGATAATGTACTCCTAGTTGATTCATTAAATTTTAATCTTTTATCTCAGAGCTCAATTATGTGATCTTGGATTCCATTGTAACTTCTCTATTGATGGGGTAACAGTGTTTGACAAAAGTGAAAAGCTTGTTTTTAAAGGTTTTAGATTTCAAAATCTTTATTTAGTTGATTTCAAATCTAACTCCTCATGCATTTCAACTTGTCTCATGGCCAAAGTATCTCTTGGATGGCTTTGGCATGCATTTACTTGGGCATGTAGGTATGTCTAATCTTAAAAAGCTTTTCAAAATGAGCTAGTGGTTGGACCGAAGATGTGAAATTTGAAAAGAATAGGCTATGCAGTGCTTGTCAGGCAGGCAAACAAGTAGCCAATTCTCATCCATCCAAAAGCATCATGTCCACCTCTAGACCACTTGAGTTGCTGCATATGGATGTTTTTGGCCCTACTTCATATGCCAGCATAGGTGGTAACTCATACTGTTTAGTCATTGTTGATGATTTTTCCAGATTTACTTGGGTATTCTTTTTGCCTAACAAAAGTGAAGTTGGAAAAATCTTCAAAACTTTTGCAAAAAGGGCTCAAAATGAATTTGACTGTCCCATCAAGAAGATTAGAAGTGACAATGGATCTGAATTTGTTAATACAAATATTATTGAATACTGTGATGAACTAGGAATTAAGCATGAATTGTCTGCTACTTATACTCCTCAACAAAATAGTGTAGTTGAAAGAAAGAATAGAACGTTAATTGAAATGGCTAGGTCAATGCTAGATGAATATAATACTTCTGATGCTTTTTGGGTCAAGCCATTAACACCGCTTGCTATGTCATAATAGACTTTATCTTCATAAATTACTTAAGAAAACTCCTTATGAATTGTTAGTTGGTAGAAGACCTAATATTTCATACTTTAGAGTTTTTGGTTGTAAAGTATATATATATAAGAAGAGAACTCATTTGGGAAAATTTCAAACCAGGTGTGATACTGGTATCATGTTAGGTTATTCATCTAAGTCAAAAGCCTATAGAGTGTTTAACAATTCAACCGGCTTAGTAGAAGAAACCTATGATGTAAAATTTGATGAATCTAATGGCTCACAAGGTGAGCATGAGAATTTAGATGATGTAGGTGAAGATGGATTAGTACAAGCCATGAAGAAGATGGAGATCGGTGAGATCAAACCCAAAGAAGATCAAGAACAACCACCTACTCAATCAATGGTACCACAAGATGGATCTCTTGAAGAAGATGATGAAAAGGAACAAGAAAGACTCACTTTGATCAAGAGTCATCATACCATAGCTAAAGATCATCCTTCGGACTTAATCATTGGTGAAATAAGTAAGGGTGTCCAAACTCGTTCTAGACAAGCTTCTTTTGTGAACATTACTCGCTTGTTTCTTGTGTTGAACCAAGAACAGCTTGAAGAAGCTCTAGAAGAGGCTGATTGATCATTGCCATGGAAGAAGAACTCAACAATTTCGAAAGAAACAAAGTCTGGAGTCTTACTGAACGGCCTAAGAATCAAAATGTCATTGGCACAAAATGGGTGTTCAGAAATAAACAAGATGAAAATGGAGTAGTAATTAGAAATAAGGCAAGATTGGTAGCTCAGGGTTTCACTCAAGTGGAAGGACTTGATTATGGAGAGACTTATGCTCCTGTGGCACGCCTAGAAGCTATCCGGTTTCTTCTTGCCTTTGCTACTCATTTTAATATCACTCTTTTTCAAATGGATGTAAAAAGTGCATTTCTTAATGGTTTTATTGATGAAACTGTTTATGTTGAACAACCACCTGGTTTTGAAAATTCAAATATGCCTAATCATGTTTACAAATTATCTAAAGCTCTATGGCCTCCAAAACAAGCTCCTAGAGCTTGGTATGAACGCCTTAGAGACTTTCTCGATAAATAAGAACTTCAAAATTGGGAAGGTAGATCCAACATTATTTCTAAAAGACATCAATGGAACATTAATGATTTGCCAAATTTATGTAGATGATATCATTTTTGGTTGTACTAATGATTCTCTCTGCAAAGAATTTGGTGACATGATGGCTGTGGAATTCGAGATGTCAATGATAGGAGAGTCGACATTCTTTCTTGGATTTCAAGTCAAGCAATTGAAGGAAGGTACCTTTTATTTCTCAAGAAAAGTACATCAAAGATCTTCTCAAGCGCTTCAAAATGGAAGAATGCAAGCCAATAAAAACTCCCATGGTTACAAATACACATCTTGATCAAGATGTGGAGGTAAGTCTGCTGACCAAAAGCTTTTAGGTCTATGATTGGTTCATTATTATATTTGACAAAGATCTAGGCCCGATATCATGTTTAGTGTGTGCATGTGTGCTAGATTTCAAGTCGCTCCTAAAGAAGTTCACTTAAGTGTCATGGAAAAGAATATTTAGATACCTTAAATTTACTTCTAGTATTGGTCTTTGGTACCCCAAAGGTGCTTTTTGAGCTTCTGCTACTCGATTCGACTATGCTTGCCAAAATCGACCGCAAAAGTACTTCGGGGAAGTCATTTGCTTGGTAGATCTTTGGTTTCTGGTGTTCAAAAGCAAAATTCAAGAGCACTTTCAATCGCCGGCTGAATACATAGTCACAGGAAGTTGTTGTGCTCAAATTCTATTCATCAAACAAACATTTCGGATTTTGGAATCAAATTTAGCAATGTGCCTCTCATTATGTGATAATGAAAGTGCGGTAAAATAGCAAACAACCCAATTCAACATTCTAGAACTAAGCACATTGAAATTAGACATCACTTCATTCGTGATCATGTTGCTAAAGGAGACATTGTGCTTAGTTATGTCAGAACTGAGGATCAGTTGGCTGATATTTTTACTAAACCTCTTGATGAGGCAAGATTTTCAAAATTAAGAAATGAATTGAATATAATTGATTATTCAAATATTGTTTGATGATGTCACATTGAGGGGGAGCAAGATTGCCTGTTATGCAGCTTCTTGATACCTTTGTGTGAATACATAAATTCAAAAGTGCTGATTAGGTCAAAATGATTTCCTTGTAATACTCACTTATAAAAAGAAATGCTGCTAAAAAGTCTAAATTTTTTTTTCCACGAATAGTGAAAATCTTGTCAGCTTTCAATTTCAAAAATCTTAGTTTTAGCACTGGAATATTTCATCCAAGTCTTAATTGTTAATACTAAGACTTATATGAAAATCTGCTCAAACATTTCCAAAATTTGCACTTCTGCCAAACTTGAGTTTTTATTCTTGTGTTTTGATCTTATTTTATCTTAGCTATGTCTCTTAATTTCAAATTCTTTGAAACATACTCTTATGTCGAGTGTAATCACCTGTGTCGCAAAGCAATCTATTTGCATTTGACCTATCTTTCTTGAAAGTTTATGCATGACGGACCTAATTTTCAAATTCATTATACATAGGAAGTCTAGGTCTTGAGAACTTTTAAAACTTCTAATGAGCCACTGGACCGATTATTTGGTCCATCATAAAAGAAAATTCTCAAACTCCTCTCAGGCTGTAAGTAATAGAAAGTTTACTCGCTCCTATATACTAAAATAATCTGACATATAAATATGTTTCAAATCTTAACACTTATCTAAAAAATTCAAAATAAATTCAGTCTGCTTTTATAAAATCTTTTACTTTATCCGATTTTCAAAATCAAGTTCAAAATCTTAACTATTGCTTTAGGACTTATCTCTGCTAAACCTACCCTTGTTTTGGACCCTAAGTTTGAACCCTACTGCTTGATGGGTCCCACACTTCTTTAACAGAGTCTTCGACTTTCAACTACCCACTTTAATGGCGCCAAGGTATCAAGATTCCAAAAAAACCTTTGACCAACATCATTCATCGCAGCTTTCTTCAAAGAAAACTCTATTCGCTCTGTTTTTGCGCTTCTTCACGAAACCGAGTAATTTCCTCTTCTTTCGCCGAAGCAAGTTCCTAATCGGATTTCTGCAACGGTGCTCGTCTGGTTCTCGCACGCAAGAACATTCCGCCATTTAAGTAAGTTGCCCTAAAACCTCTTCCGATTATCTGCTAAAACCCTAGACCTAGCTCTCAAATTCTAGATTATTGTTTTTGTTCTAGGCGCGGTCTCGTGTGTCCTGAGAAGGTTCTGCTTGAGTTTTGGTCACCTAGGCAAGGTCACAATGAGTTCTAGCAATCTCGACAAAAGAGGGCTACTTGGAAAAATTGTTGATAAAGTAAAAGGCAAGAAAGAAAATGTCGATGCATCACCTAGTATCTCTTTGCCTAGACAACCTCAAGGTCCCGTTATAATGCAAAATGTGCACAGAATCGAAAGAAAAATAGAAAGCAAGTCACTTTCATCCCGGAAAAGAAGATTAGATAAGGATGCAAGGAAAATGATTCATCCGAGGACAGCTCCTATGAACCGAGTAGTGAATCATCTTCAGAGAACATGTAATTAGTCTCAAATTGACACTTTGGGCACTAAAGAATTATCTCTTAAGTGGAAAAAGGTTAAGGTCTGTGAGATTGGTCGCTGAAAAGACCTGGTTTCCAATGACAAGATCACCTCTGTGAGATTTTTGTTTCCATACTTCACAAGAACATCTACAATGTTTACTTGAATAAGGTTGACAGTAGAGGAAAATCAACTCCAGCTCTGTCAAATCATCAGTATCTTGAATGGAATCAAGTGAACTCTGTGGTTGGATCAACTAAACTGTATGAGTGCATAAATTCCACACCGGGTTTGGTTAATATGATGACAAACGGTTCCACACCTTGGAGTATTTCTAGAACCTTAGAGTTCTACGCTTCTTTGCTAGTTGACAAGCAGAGAAGATTTGTTAAGTTCACTTTTAATGGAAAAGTTAGAAAAGTGAAAGCTGCTCAGCTTGAGTCTGCAATTGGTGCATCAAGCCCTCTCATAAACAGAACAAGAGTATTTGAAAGGTTGTTTCCCAATCAAAGATGGAGATTGGTGGGTGACATGCCAGATATTCAAGTGTCTGCACATATTTATAAAGACATAACCAAGTTGAATTCAATCCAAGCAAAGCATCATGTCTTTCGTAATAGCTAGGGTACTATCTTTGGTTTTAAGGCACACCATATACCCAAAATCTGGATACAAAGAGGGTGTGACACCATCTCTAGCCCGGCTGCTACATTTAATATCGCCCGCACAACCATTTGACTTAGCCGATTATATCTTTGGTGAAATGGAAGAAGCCATATATAGAAAACTAAGATGTCCAACGCTTTTGCTCGATAATCACTCAAGTTCTTTTAGCTCAAGGTTTGATTTCTCAAGATGACCTTAGAAAAGAATTTACCTGCTTTTCAAGGAAATACTTTATGCGATCTCAACTGGACAAAACCCGAGAATCACCGGGTTTTCTTCAAAATTTACAAGCAAATCAACCGATAGTTGAAGAAGAATCACTCATAATGATGAAGAAGATAATGAGAATGAGCCAAGAAATGAAGTTGTTATGGAATATGGTTCATCGATGCTGATGAGTCGATGAAGAATCAAGACAGATATGACCAAAATGCCTCAAGTGAACATATTCAATCTCATAACAAAGGGTAATGAAGGTTATATGTCTCATGGCGCTTAAATATTAGTCATGAAAGTTCACATAAAAACCCGTAAGCTTCCATTCATGCAAGCCAAGGTTATAGGCAAGAACAATCATCTATGGTCAAGAAGGTTCAAGCAGGAACCAAGTTGGAAATAAAAGGAGTCTAGTGCTCACAATGTTCACATGAGCAAAACTGGGAGAGAACCTAGCGATCAACCTGTCAGCAAAAGCCAATGGGGAAATAAGGATCACATAGCTGATAGTGGTGCTAACTTCATGTCAGACCCAGTTGTTCAATCTATGAGTGCGAACAGCAAGTTCATCATCTACAAGAACTAGCAAAGAAGCAGCTCGCTTTTGCAAGATCGAGTTTTGGGGTGCACATGATTTTGAAGTCGAGGATCCGAATGCCACAAAATTTGAAGCCTTCTATCCTCAAGGAGCTCATCAAGACCATGATGTCGTAAACACCTTTCCGGCCGAAAGTTTGTTTGTCTATCCACATCACCACAACTCATGTCATGAGCAAATGCAAAGAAGAATCTAATCCAAAGACCAGAGAATACCGTTGGTTCTCAACCTTCATGGTTTACATCCTTTGAGCAACAATATTATGCGGATCAAAGGAATTGTCAAACCGCATATCCGAATGATCAACAACTAGCAAACAGAGGCATGAAGAGCGATGAAAGCACTTCAACAAGATCATGAACAAGCTCAAGAGCTCATGAGAAAATGAATGAAGAGCGCTTAAAATTCAGAAATGATATCACCGCTAGATTTGGAGATATAAAGAATTGGGTCACTCAAATTTGGCACAAATCGTAACTTGATCGTGATAGATTATATGACATGAATCTAAAGATGGACACTAATCACAAGCACCTTTTCAATCACGCTGTCAGCCGTCAGACATCAAGAGAAAGCAAGCTATTTGGACTCACCAAGACTTAGAATATTTTCGGAAGATATCGCACTAATTTTTATGACTTTGGACAATCTACGACCAACATCATATGGACTGCTAGACCTATCTATGACAAGAGGTCATGTGAGTGATTCCTTGACCACTTTCGCATGATTTTCATCACTTGGTTCTTCAACCCGAGATCCAAATTATCCCACCGGCATGATCAAGAAATGGCCCAAGCATCAAATCAACCAGATCCACAACAACCGTAAAAGAAGAAGAAGTGAAAGCAATGTCTCCTCTCACAAATTCATGGGAACCTTTTCAAGGCGATAGAGGATCCTTCTTTTGGTAATTGATGCCAAAGGGGAGAAGTTAGTGAGAAGTAGAAGCCTAGATCCGAGAAGTGTGTCATTAAGTATATGTATTATGTCAATGTTTTGTGCCTTTGTGTTGTTATGTTACTCCTTGTCATACTCGACTGATTTCAAAGGTTTTATCTTTATATGATCCGATGAATGCTATTTATGAAATTTCTAGATAATGAACTCTTTAAGGATCTAATATAGTCTTAAAGATCATATACTTTACATATTCAAAATATGCATCTATTAAGGGGAGCATTCTCATATGTATTTAATCGTACACTATGTCAAGCTAATCCTGCTTTTGTAGAATAACCGAGGTATTATCAACTTAAAAGGTATGTTGTCATCAATCACCAAAAGGGGAGATTGATAGCATCTAGGCCCCTCAATCTTGCTTTTATATATTGTTTATTTGTTTTGGTGTTGATGACCAAGTTAGATAATACTCTCATATCAAATCATGGATGGAACATATCGGATCAACAAGATTAAGGTATATTAATCTTTTAGTTTCGACTTGGGAGTTGATTCAAGTCAAACAAGTTATTTTTTTTCTCGCTCAAATTGCACTATCAAGAGGGACTTGGCACAAGTTGGTATCATGGTTTATTAGGAAAACATTACTCTAGGCAAATTTTGAGCTAAAACTCTTTACTTCAATTTATGCCTTGAACCAAAATTATTACTTTAATATTTTGACAAAAATACCTTGCATTTCAACAGTAACAAATTGTATGATTTCATAACTTAAGTCTGCAAAACCTGTAATAAGTTTCAAAGATATTCTCTCTATCCTGATCTATGACGGACCTAAAGTTAGGTCCCAAGATACATGTGGTCTTAGCAAAGACAAAGTTTCGAATCTTACATCTATGACGGACCTAAAGTTAGGTCCGCATACACTTGCCTTGGAGAAGAATTCTAAACTCATCCATTGCCCATCTATGACGGACCTAACTTTAGGTCCCAGATAAATGTCTCTATAAGCCTTTGCTATTCCACTATCTCGAGATGCATTCTTTAAGACTGCTATATTTTATTTCAAAATTATTTTAACTCGTTGTTTAAATATCATTTCAAAAGCTTTTAGACCAAAAATATATTTCAAAAGAAAACAAATCTTATGTCTAAAAGTCTTTACTCAAAAAAAATCATCCTTAGCCACTGATCATAAGGTTTTATCCTCATCAGGCCATGTTTGTGACGGACCGATTTTTCAGTCCGCCATACACATGCCTATCTATAATGCATCAATCTTCCCATCTATGACGGACCTATTTTTCGTCCGCCATACACACAAAGATCCTGAACTTGCCGATTCGGTCCGTGATACACATGATCAAGATCGCTAAAAATGATTTTTGGTCCGTCAGAACGTGTTTTATCTCAATTTTATATCCCGACATCGCTACAACGGTCACTATGGTAGGTACAACGGCTATATCTCTCAAAATTGAGTATATAAACATTGGTCAAGCTATCTACCATAGAACTTTATGAACTCCTTCACATTTTAGCATTCAAAACTCTCATTTCTCGAAAGGAGTCTGTTTTCACCCGAGATTCAAACATCATCTTTCTTCTAAGTGTTTGAGCTCCAAGTGTGTCTAGCTGTGTGTTTTTCAAGTGTAAACCAAGAGACAGAACTTGTGAGAAGTTTATTACTCTTGGATCATTTCGATCCTAGATAGCTTGGAGGAAGTGAAGAGTTAGACCCGGCCCAAAAGACGATTGTGGAAGGCGCCTCTTGTTGTGAAAGGTTTGGAGCTCACCTCATCGGAGTGGTGAAAGAGCTACCCCGAGTGTGATCCCAAGCTACTGCGACTAGCTGTGGGAGAAGCAATACTTCGAGAGAAGTGCTTCAACGAGGATTAGGAGAAGTGCTCTGAACCTCGGGATAACTCTCTTGTCTCTTTGTCTTTTATTTCATTTTCTATCTTTGCTTTCATTGCTTATCGTTGTATTGATTGTTTCTTTGTGTTAGTTCCATCAAGTTTAGGTAAATAAGTTAAATCTGTGATTTAAAGTGAAAATTGTAAAGTTGCCTATTCACCCCCCCCTCTAGGCCAACTCGATCCTTCATATACTCAGCAGCAGTGAGAAACAATGGATTCTCTCTTGTGTCAATGTCTTCATCTTCACACACATCCTTGTAGTACTTGGTCACAACCGCACTCGAAGTGTTGTACATTAGTCAAAGATGGTATTGGCAAGCCGCCTCTAAAGTTGCCTCCCATCTCGCCCTAGTGTCATTCGAGTAACCTTCACCTTCAGGATATGTGTACCGAGCCTGCATTCCATAGACTTATAAAGAACATAACAAGTAAAGAACATAACAAGTCTACCAATGTCATATTTGCAAATAACTTACACGGAAATCTTTCTTCACCTAATCTGCCGTTGTATCACACGCTTCACCAACAACATACCAATGTCTCCATTTTGTAGCTGCTATGATAGCTGGAGGACTCAATGTCATATCTTGCACAGTTTGTGGATAGTGATAGCGTAACAAAGGCTGCAACATAGTGTTTGGTCCACGTGGCCTCTCGACAAATATAATATATTTCCACTGCCTAGAACCATATTCAAGATGGCAAGATTATATGGATGTGAGGATTAATTACATGATGACATATAGCAAAACTTATCTTTTTCCTGCTGATACTATCACCTCCTCCCCGCAAGCGTGGGAGGAAGTGGAGGGATTGAATTTTGCCTCGTGACTTGGGATCGCAAGATTTGCATCTGTCTCAACTTCTTCTTCCCCGTAGTCGTGGATCCTCACCAGATTTCTCTTCCTCAACGTGTGCTTCCTCTTCCTCCGCAACTTGTGGCTTCCTCTTATGTAGCCTGCCTAGATGAGGATGCCCTACCTTCATATTGCTTTAGTTTTTGCAAGAAATTTTTCTTCAACTCATGCCTCGCATTAGTTGAAATGTTAGTAATGATCATATATGCAATAAAATCAATAATGTAATGAAAAACAAAAGTATAATGTAATTAAAATCAATATTGTACCATATCATCTATTCATTGTCCTCATCATAATCGGTTCACTAGCATTAGAGCTAGAATCAAGAAGGCATCGAATCACACTCTTCATCCAATGAGATTCTAGTTCTACACCAAGACAAACATTCCGTAATATTGTAGGATCTTTCTCATTGCATATTGTATCCACTTCATTCGAGACATAAATGACATCCAACTCATCTCCTAGATCGATAGCTAATGTGCCGCTCAACCCTTCCTCCCGAAAGAACTCTATGGACGCCGACTAGTTGGAGCTTGTTTAATGAAATGTGACATGTCTCGCTTTTGCACATGACGCACCACCCACCAATCTTTCAAGTCAATCTTCTTGACTTGTTTTATTTTGGGACCGACATATCTCGCTTAGGGACCTTACATGTGTACGGGGTGTAGTATACTTGAGAGCACTGATGAGGTAGAACAAATGGCTCAAAGACAGAATGTTTTGATGTATGTTTGATCTCAACCAAACCAATATTTGGAGAGCTCCGCACACCGGTTGTTGGATTGAACCAATGACAATCAAATAAAACTAAGTTGAAATGTTTATCACCAGGGAATGTCACTTCGATGATATCTTCAATTATACCGTAGTATTCGATCTTGGAACTACCCTCTCTAGAGCTAGTATAGACACCACTGTTAATAGTAGTCAAATTTGCCTTTTGCCGCTCATACTTTGCAGAACGGAATCTATATCCATTGATATCATATCCATTAACTGATGTCACCTGGATCCGACATGTACGAGAAATCTGCTTTAAGTCATGATGGACGCTTGGAGTTTTCATGCATTGCGGAAATATGAAAAAGGGAGTAAATAAATATATCTAATTTATTTCATAATCAATGGAAGGTTGTTCACTTACATATTTTCGGAACCAGTCAATGAAATTGGGATGTCCACTCCAATTCCCATTTTTTCTTAACCTATCTAGTTCAAGAGCGATGGTTGTCCCTACTGTGCCCTGCACTGCTTTTATCGTATTGGCTATCAAATAAATTAACAAATATATTAGTATACATGTGTTTGTTTGTGTATATGTAAATTAACAAAATTGAGACACTTACTCAACAAAATCATCCATTTCCAATGTGTTTGTGTATATGTAATCATTATTGCTTTATGCTCCTCGGGTGTCAGCATACGAGAGCCATTGTTCCCTTGTTTTCGTCCTGGGACTTGCATAGTGCTAAGTGTGCAATTCGAAGTGTTGACTTCATACCCGTCATCATATCGTGGCCGCTTATTTCTAGAAGAATGAACTTCACTTGAGAAATATAACGATACGAAGTTTGATATCTCTTCGCAATATAAGCCTCGACAATGCATCCTTCCACTCTAGCCTTGTTTTTTACCCGTTTCTTACCATGTTGAAGAGCCCTACACATGTAAATCGAGATATTTAGCCATCCCATCACGCCGAGTATAGTTTACAAAGTAGGGACATCTTACCTTTCAATGGATACATCCATCGATATTGAACAGTCCACCCACACGCGTTTCATATGGTAAATGGATAACCATGTGCATCATGCATGTGAAAACCCCGCAAAAATATTTTCTCAAGTTTGCACAAAAGAATGTATCTCTTTTTCCAATTCCTCATTCTTTGTGGATCGATCTCCTTGGTACACAATTGCCTAAAAAGTAACTCAACTCACCAATGAGATCCACACGCCTCCTAAGAAATCCACTTAAAAGCTATCGGCATGAGAATCTCAATGAAGATGTGAAAATCATGACTTTTCATCCCATTCACACGGAGTTGTTGAAGGTTGACTCTCGCCTAATGTTTGCAGATACATATCCGGAAACTTCAACTCTTTCATCCATTGCAAAACTAGTATTTTTTCTGGTCTATTTAAGCAGAAAGCCGCCTTTGGATTTTCCCAAGTACCGTTAGATTTCTCCTTCAAATGATAGCTTGGACGATCACACAACTCTACAAGGTCTAGTCGGCCCTTTACATTATCCTTAGTTCGATCAGCAATATCAATGCATGTTGACCAAAACAATTCTGCTAAATTTTTCTTTGTATGCATGACATCAACATTGTGACGCAATAAGAGTTTTTCAAAGTATAGCAAGCTCCAGAAGCCTGGTACGTGGGTCCAATTATGTGTCTCCGAGAAACCATCAAATTGATGTTTTTGTTTACTCTGGCTTGGTACTAGATCTAGAAGCTGTCTATGAATTTGGACACTTGTCAGACGAGGTGGAGGGGGATCGAACACCTGTCTATGCTTCCGGAATTCCTTTTGACTCCGCCTGAATGGGTGTTCAGCTTTAAGAAATTGTCGATGACAATCAAACCAGTTGTACTTTTTACCATTCCTCAACCATAATGAGGACAAGTTTCCCAAACAAACTGGACATGCAAATTTTCCATGTGTGCTGTGTCCAGATACCATTCCAAGAGCAGGCAAATCATTAATGGACCATAGATAGCATGCTTGCATGTTGAATGCCTGTCTCGAAGATCTATCATATGTTACAACTCCATCCCATAACTTATGTAGATCATCATACAGAGGTTGCATGTATATGTCAATGTTTTTGCCAAGATGCTCTGGACCAGGAATAATTAGAGTGAGAAACATGTATTCCTTCTTCATGTAGTGTGTCGGAGGTAAGTTATAAGGAACAACAAAGACAGGCCAACATGAATACGGTGCGGCGGCAAAACTAAATGGAGAGAAGCCATCTCGGTACGCACTCCAACCGTACATTTCGATTCTCGGCAAAGTCGGAAAGTCAAGATCAAACTGTCTCCAAGCTTCACCATCGACGGTGTACCATCATGTCGTTTATCTCTATATCCATCTCTATGCCATCGCATGAGTGCGCAAAGGTGGCATCCATATAGCACCTTTGAAGTCGAGGAATGAGTGGAAGATAGCGAAAATTTTTCTTGCAACCGGTTTTTGACGGCTTGTTCTCGAATCATTCTCCACCGTGACGCACTGCGGCTTCTCCACACACATCGATTTTGTCTTTTCAATGCCGTCCTTCCGTAATAGCATGCATCCTTTTACGCAAGCATCGATCTTGTTGTACGACATACCTACACCACTTATCACGTTTAGACTCGCTTGAATCTGACGTGACCGTAGAAGATCATGCATTAGACCGAGATTTGCATCATATGCAGCATTTGAAAGGTTGTATCGAGATTTCATAAACATCAAACGAGAAACCATGGAGAGTATGCCTCATTAGTGTCTTTATGGACCGGTTGCATAGTGGACTCGACCAATTTGAAGAAAGAATATGCTGCAATAGATGCGCTTTGTGTACTTTGATGCTTCATGAGCATCCCTCGACATCTTCCAAAGATGTCACTCATGTGGTGAGATTCATCGACCTCCTCATGTTGACGAGGCCGACAGACGGTCTTGCCTCTCCATGTGAAGTCCACACGAGGTATTCAGGTGTAAAGCCATTCTTCACTAATTGACCTGATACAATTTGAAGATCTTGTTTCTTGTAATTTCCACATGTCCGACAAGGGCAACTAGACAACATTTTATTAGAGTTTGGTCCGGGAAAAGCGATACTAAGAAACTCTTTTGTTTTTCTAAACCAATTAACATTTGGCCTCCCATTCTCCCAATCCGTATACATCCATGAGCGATCTTCAGCCTTTTTTTACTTTCTATGATATAATGAAAGAATATCACTATAAAAAAGAGAACACAAGTATTATATTGACATACACAGACATACACCAACTATTTCTTAATATGTTCACGTTTTATCATGTTCACATGAACATATACAGTGGTAAACCACAATAAAATAAATATACATAAAGCCAAAAGTAAAGCATAAATTAGCATTCATTAACTTAGTTAAATCACATTTAAAGTAACATACATAGTGGTAAACCATAATAAAACAAATATACATAGTACCAAAAGTAAACATAAATTAGCATTCATTAACTTACATTGTTCCCGAAGGCAAAACACTAGAGTAAGGCTACACCGAGTGCACTCTCGAGGACAACACTAGAGCAAAGCTACGGCGAGTGCACTCTTAGGGACTCACATAGAAAGCATCCAAAGCAAGCATGTTCAATAATATATGACGATGTCCATGTGGTCCAAGAATCAAAATTTTCATACATACCACCGCTGAAGGAGAAGGGTCGAGCGGGCGGGGGAGGACAATGGGCAGCTGGGAGGGCAAGGTCATGAGCGAAGGGGAGAGCAACGGCACGGAGGGCGCCAAGCAAGAAGGTGGAGAGAGGTCGGGCAGGGGGAGGCCACGGGCCGAGGCGGGCAAGATGGGAGAGGGCGCCGGGAGGGCGGGTTCGGGCCAGCTGGTGGAGGGCGCCTGGAGGGCTGCCTGGCGGCTGGTGAGGCGGCAGGGGAAGCCACGGAGGGCGGCACGAGGGACGCCGGACGGACGACGTAGGGCGGACGGACGCGGCAATGGAGGATGGAGAGTGAGGGCACGGACGCCACCGGACGAGGTCAAGCGAGGACTGAGGTGGATGGGGATAGGGTCAACAACACAACAGTCCCAAGAAGGGCGCTAACATATGGGAATGGTGTTTATGCGTCTGATCGAAAGTGCTAAAGGGAAACCCACGCTAAGTGGCCTCTCTAAGACACTGTGGGCCCCACGCAATGAACGGTGCCAACAAATTAGGGTTATACGATCACTACCGAGTGCCCATCAGAAGAATACTATGCGAGTGGCCTCTCAAGATAGAGCGACAGATCCACCGAAGCGCCTCTCTAAGATAGCCTATGGGCCCCACACAACAAACGGTGCCAACAAATTAGGGTTATACGACCGCCTGCTCACTACACCGAGTGGCCTCTAAGATAGAGACAGATCGATCGAGTGCCCTCTTGGCATAGTATGTGGGTCCCACGATTGATTCAATACCAAGAGGTTGGGTTCTCAATATATCCCTTGAAAGCTTTGAAATTCTGCACCAATTGCACCTACGTAAAATATCCTCAACAAGATGTTATTTTCACCCACGGTCCACAGAGGCAACATTGATTCACCAAGAGCGCATTCATCAAATAACCTGTGATCACAAATTTAGTGTTGTTGACATGTAGGAACCGAACTCATATCGACCATCGGTGCGCTTGGTATCACCTCTCGCACATTGCCGATAAAAGAAAGTGAATAGCTAAACAATGAATCCTATGGAAGGACGCAAAGAACATCACAAACCGAATGATAGATCTCCCCAGATTGTTCCAATTTAGACTTTATCTATCCCGTAAAGTAGAATACGAAATAAAAGCACTACACCTTAAATTATGTGTTCAAAGTCCTCGTTTACAAAACTAATCGATTGTTACTAGGCAAGTTAGCACCAATAAAATCTAGAATGCAGAGTAAAGATTATGCAAGATTTTTCGAGTCAAGTACTAGGGTTTATATAGCGATTATGCATCAAGGTTGGTACAACTCATAACATATGCTTTAAAAAATAGAAAATGTGGTGAATGCAGATGGCTACTGCTTTTTACACAAAGGTGCTAAGGAACAACATATTTGTGGGGAAGACATAGTGAAAGTGCTACACAACTTATTACCGTAACCAATCGCCAAGATTGCCGACTAAGGAGGATTTATGATGGCACGTAATTGTTTAATTCAAAGGACCTCCCGAGTTCGACACGGTGAATGTGCCACCGAAAACACAAAGACCAAAACTTGTCAAGGACAAATGGTGTTGATTCGCATTAATCGCCTACTATGCAACGAATGGTGCCAACAAATTAGGGTTATACAATTACTACCGAAAGTGCCCACTCTGAAGAATACTATACCGAGTGGCCTCTCAAGATAGAGAGAGCTGCAGATCCACCGAGTGCCCTCTCTCGCACAAACCTATGGGCCCCACGCAACTAACGATGCCAACAAATTAGGGTTATATGACCAGCTTCCTGTTCACTACACCGAGTGTCCTCTCGCATAGACTATACCATGACTATCCGAGTGCCCACTCGGATAGATAGCATCGCGCTTGTCGACATGGCAAATTGGTAACCTATGCCGAGTGTGCCTCGTATTATTTTGTCCTACATGAACGAAAACGCATATTTCGAAAGTGCCCCTCGGAATAGATGTTGTACATTCCGAGAGTACATTCGGGATAGATGTCTTTGTCCGAGAGGCATCTACAACGAGAGTACACTCGGCATAGGATTATCTACACCGAGTGTGCACTCGGTTTGTTATTTTCACACTCGGTCCATAACTGAATTCTTGTAGTGACATTAAAGTAAATATTTAATAGAAAGAATGCATATGGCAACTCAAAAGCACATAGTAACTTAGAAACTGTATGCGTGCAGTATATGAAAAAAGAATCGGCCGTGCAGTACTTGAAAATAGAATCAGCTGATTGAGCTAAGAGTCTGATACACTGCAGATCACGCATGCATGCATGCATATCTAACCGAATTAAAACTCTCTGTTCGCTAATATATAGAAGATCAGAATAATAACAATTTTATAGGTATGATTGAAAGAGAAAACGGATCATCGCCACTGACCTATAATTATAAGTAGCAGGGATAAGTACGTTTCACGTGTTTCTTGTTGGAAGTCAGTACGTTTCACGTGTGGAGAGGCGGTAAGTGCGGCGCCCGACCTGCTTCTAGTTATGTATCGCAAATTCACAATACAAACAGGTTGTTTAGGAATTACGACTGAACTAGTAATTAAATATTATTAAATTCGTACTGTATACATTACTCTATTCCCCCGTGAATGTTCGTCAGCTAGCTAGTACAACCACCGACTCGTTAGCAATTAACCAGCCCTTTCGATCCGACAATACAGATCAAGTACGACTTAACCTTGTTACAAGTAGAAAAGAAATATTTCCTTGTGAATACTACCTTTATTATATCTCATAGATTTCCTGGAAGGAGACCGACGCCACGTCGGCCTGTGTGCGAAAGGCCCTCGATTGTTTTCCGCTTTCGCTTGTTCTCGCTTTGTGCTTCCAGCTACTTGGTCCTCCAGCGCCACGCTGTCGCGGCGGCCTTCGTGGGCATCGCCTCCTCCACAAATGCGCCCTCGTCACCACGTTGCTTATGTGGACTTCGTGAGCATCGCCTCCGCAAATGCGTAGCGCCACGAGTGCTCCCGCTTCGCCTTCGAGACCAGATCGCTGCAAGCGTCCGGTTTGGCCTCTGGCTTGCGCGAGGGTTTACCCGCTTATGTGTCGCGAAAAAGGTTCGCGCCGCTGCCGTCGGTGCGAGGGTTCGCCGGCTGTCGCTTCAGCGCAGCCCTTCGTAGGGCGGCGCCATCTCCTGCTCTCTCTTCCGGCTCCACCTGCGAGACCTGTCGCGCCGTCCGCGCTTCTTCGCTCTTGCAGGTGCGCTCAAAAGACGCTGCGCCCGCGCTTTTCCGCCGGTTATGAATAGCTCGCACCGCGACGCCTCCTCGCAGCTTTCACGCAGTGACGCTGCCTCTCGACATTTCTTTCGTATATCGGCGTTCATGGTGCCGCCCGCTTCTCCGCTCGTCCAAAGGTATCGCGCTCTTCGCTTCTGTTAGCTTTGTCTCCTCAGTCCGATTAGCTCCAAGGTGTCGCTGATCTTCGCTCGTTACCTTTGTCTCTCCCGTGCTTGATTATTTGCTTTTCCCTTTTTTTTCTTGGTGGATTCCGATTGCCCTCGGCATCTACTGACCAAAGGATGACTGAAGAAGAACGGGGAATCCGTAAAGGAACACTTTAAAGACATAATTCATGCTTGTAGCTCGCCATAGATTTCCCACCGTCAATATTTCTGCATTCCCTTGTTTTCTAACATAGATTTGATTTGCTATCTTCAATTCATAAATCTTCTCGCTAATTTGAAATTTTCTTGGTCATCTATGCAGATGGCTCTATTTTATGCTCTTGACCTTGGAGGAACAAATTTCCATGTTTTACGGGTTCAATTAGGAGGCAAGGAAGGGCGAGTTCTCAAGCAAGAATATGATGAGATTTCAATTCACACATTTAATGACTGGGAATTCGTGTAAAAAATTGTTCCGCTTGTCTGCTTTTTGCATTCTGCTCCATTGAAATGATAAGTATGCCGCATCTCATGTAATTTTGTTTCAGGAACTATTTTATTTTATTGCTGCTTTGGCAAAATTTGTTGCCTCGGAGGGTGAAAACTTTTATCTTCCCAGAAGAGGAAGAGAGAGCTCGGTTTTACATTCTTCTTTCCCAGTAAAGCAATCTTCAATTGCATCAGGCAGTCTTATCAAGTGGACAAAGGGTATTGCAATTGGTGAAATGGTTAGATGTTAGCCACTGTACTATGTTATTAACAAGTATCCATTACACACAAGAACATACTCTTACAATGGTAGACAAGACTTGCCATTTTCCATTGAAAAATCTAAGTTCTTTACTCAACAAGACTTGCCTTTTTCCATTGAAAATGTTAAGTTCTTTACTAAAAACACACCCTTATCACTCATGGTTATTAGAAATTCCTCCGGACCATAATAGTTATTGCATGTTCTGTAAAGTCAGGTCGGCGAGGATGTGGTGGCTGAATTAGGCAAGGTCAGAGAACATCGGGGACTTGATATGAAAGTCGCAAGATTGGTTAGTGTCTTTTGATTTGAGAGTTACGAGATAACTTCAGTAAATACCCTGTGTCAAGAATATGTTTCAGAACCTGAAGTGCATGTCCCTTCTTTTGTAGGTAAATGATACTATAGGGGCATTGCTGATGCGAGATACGATGATAATGATGTGTTGCTGTTGTTATATCGGGATAGGTACTAATGCGCATATGTGGAACGTAAGCTAATGCGATTCCTAAATGGCATGACCTCCCCCAAGTCTGGAGATATGTTAGGTGTTTTTCTTTCTACCTAGCTCACAAGGCCAAAGCTATACAATTGTTCAGTATGTAATACCTATGGGCTGTGGCCATCTCAAAAAAAAAAACATGAAAGTGAAAAACTGGAAAAAGGAGCAACACATCGTCTGTATGGTTCATGAGTCATGTTTCTTGTGCATGATTAGCTCATTCATAAGCTTGAGATTGTTCTCAGGGTTTTTATCAGTTTTTATGCTGTCATACGTAATAAATATGGAATGGGGGAACTTCAGGTCATCCCATCTTCCTTTGACTGAATTTGACCAAGCATTAGATGCTGAAAGTCTGAACCCTGGTGAACAGGTATATAAAAAAGAGGTATATCTTCTTTCATTGCCAATTACAACTAATCATTGCATTCTTCCTTTATATATTTATGAAAAGCTGATCTCTGGTATGTGTTTGGGGGAAAATTGTTCGGAGAGTCCTGTTAAAGATGACTAAAGAAGCTTCCCTTTTTGGTGATGATGCATTACCAAAACTCAAGATTCCATTTATTCTTAGGTAAGCGTAGTTTCAGTTTCATCTGTCATCCTACATCAATAAATGTGATTTGCTCCAAAATGAAGTCTCGAAACACACAAAAAAACAAAAAGAATTATAGTGCTTTGTATTGCTGTGCTTGAGTTCAGGTAGAAAGATGAACAAAAATTGATGATGAACATCTATTGGAGTAGTGATGTTGTATTGATTCGCTAAGAAGCTGCCCGAAGAAATACAGTTGTTGCATATGTCACATCATAGTACTGTTACTAATTACTAATAATAAATCTAGAACCTGATCATTTTGTTAGTCTCTCCATTCTTCAAAGAAGATGGATCAAAATTTTGGCTACCATCTGCATCATTTTCTTGTGTGCTACCCTTAATTAAATAGCTTGAGACATTGTATTCAGGGCGCCACATATGTGAGGAGGCTACAATCATTTGTGAACCTACTAACTTGTTTATTTATTACCGTCTTAAACAGTTTTTTTCCTAAGAGCATCTCCAACAGAGCCCCTAAACCAGCCCCTAAACCTTAAAATAGGGGCTTTAGTAAAAAATACAGATCCAGCAGGGCCCCTAATCCAGCCTCTAAAATTAGGAGGCCCCTAAATTTGCCTCCTCAGCCCCAATTCCTGTGAGCCCTAAACCAGCCCCTAAACCTTAAAATAGGGAGTTAAGTGAAGGATGGCTTGCATTAGTTCGCTGATACTTTGCGTGTCTTTGCCGGATGAGTTGCAATTGTTGCATTTGTATTCTGTCATTTGAAAATTTTAAATTTAAATTTTAAATATCATGTTTTGAAAATTTTAAATTTAAATTTTAAATATCATGTTTTTAAATTGTAAATGTTAATATGCTTATGTTTTATGTATTACAAATATTTTTGATTGAATTTTAGTGGTGTCAAATGAAGATTATACATAGCGGATATGTCAAAATAGGAGAAAAAGTAAAATAAAATGAGATTTAGGGATGTTCTTGACTTGTACTCTCAAAAACAGGACCCCAAAAAATAGGGGAGTCCCTAAATCCAAAATAGGGGCCTGCTTTTAGGGGCCCTGCTTAGGGCCTTTATTGAGATGCTCTAACAATGTTTTCTGTGAAACACATAAAATCTAACTAGCTTTTTTCCGATGGACCCTTCAAACCTCTTGCATTTTTTTTACTCGTTTTTCTTTTGATCCTAAAATCACGTGGAATATTTTGAAAATTACATCCGACTAAGATTTTTACAAAATTGCCCTCCAAAAAAATTAGATTCTTACCGCTATTATTTTCTTCGACTAAAAACCATCTATACACGCCGCTGTCGCTTATTTAGCGCATAGGCGTGTCACAAGTTAAACGTGCCTAGTATATTTACTAATGTATAAATACTAGTCAGTGATATCGGCTATTCGCTCAATCCTTCCCTCTAACAAACAATCCATAAGCCACGAGATAACAAAAAACACCAACCGCATCTGTCTCTTTCTGCCACACACGCTCCCTTTGGCTAGTTCATTTCACACTTCTCTCTACTGTGGCTGTGGCAAATGAAGAGTGCAATTTTATGTTATTAAAACACTGGCATGGCTTAATTATTTGGTTAAAAATTAGGTTTCTGTTGCAACACACGGATACTTGATTAGTACTCCATTTGGTCATAAATAGTTATCATTTTAGACATCGACACGGTATCCAAAATAAAACTTTGACCACTAATTTTTGTTTTAATATATTTATATAACTCAATAAAATTATAATATTATGAAAGCACTTTTCAAGGGAAACCTACACACATGATTTCTTCATGTATCCAATTTAAATATTTTAAAAAATATTGACAGTGACTGCATATATGTCTAAAATGATAACTATTTGCGACCGAATGAGCATCCATTTATACTCCACTGTTGGATCAAGCGGATCATCGAGATGTTCAGATAAGAGTGTGTGTATATACACACACTAATATAAATTTGCAGTTGGTGGCAGCGGTCCATTCTTTCTAGACTCCTCCTCCCGCCATATCTTTAATAATGGCCGGTCATTATAGCTAATTATTTTTTCCTGATTTATGTACCATCCATATCTCTAAATATGGCTAATTATTATAACAAAATCCCTGATTATTTCGTTAATAGCCGCCAATCATTCCTTTTGTACTCTATGTATGTCACATGATTTCACAGAATCAATCAAGAGAATTCATTCAAGATCTCCTATATCGCGCCGCCGCGGCGAATGAATTCGACGAACTGATCAATAAGTGACGGACCGACGTACATGGTTGCGAGGCGTAGGAGACCGAGTGCCGCGGTCTGTAATAACTACGGCCAAAAGGACAGCCAGAGCGCGACGCCCACCGGGTGCCGTGACCCCAGCGCCGATCAGTTCAACGTGAAGAGACCCGCTCGCACAACCGCGACGCCTACTTCAACAAGGACGTGCTCAAGTGAGCGATACACCAACGCCAATGACAACCCCAAAGAGCATGGCAAGGCAAACGCTGTTTGATTCTGATTGCAACGCATGGTTAATTTGTTCTTGGGATTAATGCACGTGTAGGATGACGACGCGGTGGTCCCAGATGAGCAGGTACAAGGGCCCGTGCATGACGACCAACCGACGACGGTGGCCGCGCCGCCGCTACTAATCTGGCCAGCCGGCCAGCGGTTGGGCTAAGGCGCCATGGGCTTTCTGCCACAAGACGACGAGCGGCTCACGGGAAGATCTACATCGCGATCGACCCACGACGACGCCTCAATCTCATCATACCCAAGAAGGAACTTCACACGCACATCATGGAGCGTGCCAGGATCATCTTTCGCAAGATGACATGGTCATCGAGCTCACTAAGGAGCTCATCGTCACCAGCGACATGACCATAGACGGCCGTGGCGCTCAGGTGAACATCACCGGCGCACAGATCACTGTCCAGGCCGTGAACAACGTCATCATCCACAACTCCGTGCCCCACTCCGGCGGCCTCATCCGGGACTCCAAGCACCACTTGGGCATCCGCGGTGAAAGCGACGGCATCTCCGTCATCGGCTCCAGCAACATTAATTTGGATCGACCACGTCTCCATATCCAACTGTTCCGACGGGCTCATCGACGGCTCCACCGCCGTCACCGTCTCCAATGGCCACTTCACCAAGCAAGATCACGACGCTACGCACCGCCAGCATAACGCTCGATTGCCTTTCTTCGACTCTGTTTAGATAGATCTTAATGTCATTCATAGAGTTTCTTGTTGTCATTTCGATCAAGAGTGATGCTATTCGTGGACATGATGACACACCAAAGGACAAGATCATGCGGTGACCGTCGCCTTCAACCGGTTCACACTTCACGAAACCTCGGAAACCGCGAAACCGGCCTTGGCCGCCCGGTTCGAAACTCAAAACCGCCGTAAACCGCTTCTAATTAAAAAGGAAATTAAAATTTAAAAATTTTGAAAAATTTATGGGAGCGTTTTTCGCGAAACCAGCTTTTGGTCAAAACGGCCAAAACCGCTTCAAGAACATCATATGGCGGGTCGGTTTTGTAAAACCGAGCGGCTCACCAAGCTGGAAAACCTAACTGCTGATTTTTCAAAAAATTCAAAATTTTTTATTTTTAAACCTTCGTTTTTGATTGCTGAGCGGTGTTTGCGTTTTTATGAAACCGCATCTGCTAATTTCGACGCCAATTTTGAAAAACGGTTTTGTAATCCCTGCCTTCAACTACTTCGGGAAAGGACTCATCCAGTGGTTGCCAAGGTACCAAACAACTAACCTCACCCAGAAATTAACTTTTTGCCAAAATGCTCATTTGATTTGTGCGCTTGACTCATATATGGGGGTCAATCCGTCACCAAATCTCATTTGGCTCAGCTATTGATCATATACATTGCCATCTTAAAATCGATCGATCATGGCATGCAGGTGCTGGTACGGATTCTTCCACATCGTGAACAACGACTACACGCACTGGCTGATGTACGCTATCGGCGGCAACATGAACCCAACCATCATCAGCCAGGGCAACCGCTTCAGAGCCAGCAACGATATCAACCTTAAAGAGGTAGAGTTCTTGGCGGAACTCAATGTGCCTGATCGATTTGTCGATGAAGGCAACTAATACTAATGGTTGTTTATGTACACGACACGTACATATATATAGGTGACCAAGAGAGAGTACACGGAGTACAACGAGTACGAGGACTGGGCGTTGAAGTCGCAGACTCGCAGGACGACATGTTCCTGAACGGTGCCTTCTTCAACCAGTCCAGCGGCGAGAACGAGCGCGAGTACGAAGAGCTCGACATCATCCAGGCGAAGAACGACCGCTACGTCGAGGCGATGACGATGTTCGCCGGCATGCTCACCCGCCGCGTCGGCAAGAAATGCTAAGCCCGCATGCACGCCATGCGCGCCCGCACGCGTGCAGGAGGACGTACAGAGGAGTGAAATTTAACCATGGCGATGCATGGATATATATGATTATGTATATGCATGGTTCGCAGCAGCCATGCAAGCGTTTGTAAATTTGCATGAAATTGGCAGGAGGAAGAACGTGAGCGTGAGGAGGACGGTGGACACCGCGACGCATTTGGGCGGATGTTGAGCGACCACAGAGCGCCAAAGGGTCCGTAATGGTGGTGGTTTGCAGCAATGCCGCGTGCTCGGGGAAACCCCATGTCGCCTGTGAAGGCGTGTGGATGACGAGGATGAGCGAGGCGACGAGGTCGATTTTGTCGAGACGAGGTCGACGCCGAGGAGCAAGGCTATGTGGTATGGCGGTAAGAAGAGGAACGTGAGCTAGTAATATAAATTGTAAAAAGGGATAAAAATGATTGAATAATTTTTGAGATTGGTAATATATATATATATATATTGCTACGTACAATATATTTGGTTTTAATTCATACCGGAGAAAAAACCATAAAAAAAACTTTTGTAATCGGGAGAAATAGATGTTTGATCTTGTAGCACAATTTTCTTTTATTGCTTGACCTTTATGTTTCGTTACTAATTTTATTTTTCATAGCAACTCACGAGCATTTGATCTAGTATATACACACACAAGCTGTACTGTCATTATGGCCTTGTAGCTCATGATCAGCACTACTTGTCCCTTTTCTTGTCAAATCTCACGACGCAGATCCTCTTAAACTTTCAACCCATCGAACTCAAGTTCGAACAAGAGCATTAAGTAACTTGAGATACACGGTGGAGATAAAAAAATGCACAAATTTAACACTAACATGTGGTTAATTGTTTATTGATCGATACAGGCCAACCACAAGGTCAACTTGATGGCACACGTTCTGGCACGTTCAAGGAGCTAAGCTAGCAGCCTACCTAGCAATGTGTGGGAAGCAGCGATCCTTAAAATCATGTTTGTGATATAAAATAACTAATGGATTACTTAAAGTATGAATAATATAGTGGATTACTCAAAGTATAAACAATGTAGAAGTGAGAGAGAATTATTTTTTTCTTTCTTCTTATTCTATTCTTTCAAACATACAACCCTCTATTTATAGGTAACATAAGAGATTTGAACTAAATAAAGAGTTACAAGAATGGATGTTATGTAGGTTTTATGGTAGAATGGTAATAGCATGGGAGTTTCTCCTTTAATAGATACATACGAGTTTCTTTCAAGGAGGTTATAGACATCCATTTAAAAGAATATTTTGTAACACTCCCCCTTGAATGTTCATTAATTGTGAATATGTATGCCTCGTTAAAAACCTTACCAAGGAAAAACCCAGTGGGAAAAAACCATGGTTAAGAAAAAAAGAGTATATAACATATTCATTTCCCCTGATCACTTAAGATCTCTGAATCGATAAAGTCCAATCATACTAGTCAATTTCTTGAACGTTGCAGTAGGAAGTGCCTTTGTGAATAAATTGGTGAGATTCTCACACGAGGGAATTTGTTGGATTTTCAGAACACCATCCTTTTGGAGGTCACGAGTGAAGAAAATTTTTGATGATATATACTTCACTCTGTCCCCTCTGATATATCTCTCCTTCAGTTGAGAGATGCATACTGCATTATCCTTATATATAATGGTGGGTTCTTCTTTTTCTAAAAGTAAGCCACACGGTCTTTTAATATACCCTGTCGTATTTTTTAACCAAACCCATTCTCTACTAGCTTCATGGATTGCCAAAATCTCTACATGGTTAGATGATGTTGCTCATATAGTCCTGCTTCATTGAACGCCATGATATAGCAAAGGCTACCACAAGTAAAAATATATCTAGTTTGTGATCGACCATTATAGGACGGATAGATACCTCGTGATCCGCAAAACCAACTAACTCTCTCTTGCATGTGACGACACTCATACCAGGGTACCCCACAAAGAAAGTATACCGCCATATGTCTCACCATCCTGGTTCGAACCCAATCGGTGATGCCGGGAGGCAGGAGAGGGTATTACCCAAGTCTCCGTTCCCACAGTAAGATGGGATTATCATTGAATATTGGATTGGCTAGATCACCGAATAAACCGTCTTGGGCCCGGCCTTAGCCCCGAGGAGCCCCGAAGGACTCTCGACCCCGACCAGGCCTCCTAGGGGCGCCCGACTCTGGTGGCCGGGTCGTGCCCCCACGCCCCGACCAGCCTGTGGTCGAGTCTCCCAAGAGCTCCAGCTTGACGACCCCCGCCACATCACCGGTCGGCGCCAAGTCGGTCATCTACCCCATGGACGCGTCAACCATGATGGGACAGTGGTTTTTCCCTCAACGCGGCTGTGGGGCCACCGAAGTCAAGCACCCGTCCATTCGCCCCACCAGGTACAGTGAAGAAGCGCACTTCAACCCGAGGCGACACCAAGGCACAGCATGAACGATGTCAGCATTTGACAAGGCACAGGCAGGCGCTACGCTTTCCAATGAGGCACCATCCCTTGTGTCTACAAATTTCTAAGATGGGTAAACAAAGAACTCCGTCACCATCAGACCAAGACTAAAACTCCCGGCATAGCATACCCCTACCTCTTTTCTCCAAACTTGTAACCGGCCCTCCGACTATATATAAGGGAGGCAGGGTCCCCTGAACGGGCGATTCCCCTCATTCTTCCATATCCCACTCGCTTGTTTCCTCTCGACCAACGATCGATCGAAGCTCCTGAGCCATTGTCGGACGAGAGCTAAGGGCCCGCCTTAGTCCTCGCATGTAATCCGCCATACCCCGATCAACGAGATCCTCCGCCACAAACCGAAGTAGGGACGCTCGCCCAACCAAGATAAATCTGAGACTCCTCAAATCGATCCATTGTTCATTCCGAGGCTTTTTAGCCTAACCATTCGAGGAGAGGGGCGCGATCCCCTATACTTACAAATTTACTTGACTGGTTATATTTAAACACCGGATACTACGCCTGTAGGGGCCTTTATGCCATCTCCGCTGATCTCTAGATTTCCATTTCCTCCTCGATGGTCTTCTTTCACCAATGACGGCAAGAAGCTCGACGACAGTAGCCCACGCCAGAGCAGAGCTCCATTCGCCTTCTCGATTTTACCTCTGGGAGGGGTCTTTGTCTTCGCCTCTCGCCTCAAGCTCGCCAAGACAAAGCTTTGACGGCGACGCGAGCAGCTTGAGGCTCTCAAAGGTTCTGCTTATTAACCTGTGGTGGCTCGAGCAACACTGCCCGAGCCTTCACACGCTCGGGCGACGCCTGTGGCGCACGCCAGCTCCCTTCCAATCGCTAAGGGGTCCGAGCCACTTCGCCAACTAGCTTCTAGTCTCACGAAGCGTTTCCTACGGCCAAGGCTATCAAGATACCCATTTGAGCCAAGGCGCTCAACCACCTATTGATCCTTGCAAACCAGAATCTTCGACCCAGTGTTACGTACCTACGCCTCCCGTGGCTACTAAGCATAAGTAGTACTGTGGAAGAAGGAAGTGCTCACGAGATTACCGTGTGGTCGACTCGACACGCTGACTTCTAAGTCACCGTATTCATATCATGGCTCGATGCTACACCTCGACCCACGCTGCTAGAACCCCGTGGTTCCCGAGAGCTATGGTCGCTGATGAGTGTTAACAACGGAGGAAAATGCAAAGCATTCAAAGAAACTCCCAAAGTTCATAGCATGGAATATTTACATGCATTGTGCCCCCTCGATGCAAAAGAAGATGCAGCACCGAAGCTCATCCGTGAAGTCTCACATCTCGGAGCCGCGTTGCTCAGACGATCGTCACTCAATTTCGCCACTCATCTCCGCCGCCGGCCAAGACTTAGCCCGCTACCGGCCTCGCGTCTCTTCGACTCGCCGATGGTCGCGGCCGTCGTCGGCGGCATAGGCCGCACAACAGCCAAGACATACCACGCCACGGACACGGCGACCTTCCCCGCCTCTTCAAGAGCCGAAGCGCTATGTGAAGAAGTGGGGTAGGTCGGCCAGACGCTGGTCGCACGGATAGGCCGAGGGCATAACGCATCTCGTCCGCGCCCGGCGGTTCCGCAGATCCACCTCAGGCCTCAAGCCCGCCATGCTCAAGGCTGTGCCGAGCACGCCTCATAAGACATCGCCAGGTACACCGCTTCTTCAGGCACCTCGGTAAGTTCTTCTCGACCGACCGAACCGAAGGTTCGCACATACCTCTACTTAGTAGCCTCCAAAGCTCGACCAGTGCTCACGTCGACGACAAGGGCGTCATGCCGCGGCACTGGATTTGCAGGAGGCTTCCAACCACAGAATCACAGACGCTGTCGGCGCCCGAGGATCGCCTCAAGGCGACCGGCCAAGACCGGAGTATTCCCGGCGCAAGACTCGGCCACCAAGGGGTCGCCGAGAATGCGCCACCGGTTGTCTGACCAGCCACGAGCTCAAGCAAAGAAAGAAAAAGCTCGACGTCAACAAGATCGAGCCGAACCACCTCGACATCGTGCAAAAGGGCTCACTCGCAATGGGGTCCCTAATGCGAAGGTCGATAGGGGCGGGCCATGAGTTCTCTTCAAGGCCAGATGGCGCACGCAAGGAACGGATCTTTGGGTCCGACCTCAGGGTCCACCGCCGCTTCGCTTCCTGACCGCCGATCATCGCCTCGCCGCCATCGCCGCTGAGGAAGTTAACTCCCTCCTCCTGCCGCCGAAGGGCGAAGGAGAATGGGGAGCAGAAGAACAAATCACAAGATGTTTGTCCTTCCGCGCCATATTTATATGCGCAGTATGAGCGACCGAGGCGGACGCCGTTTCCAGCGACGCCACAGACGCCAAGATAACTACATCGCCCCGCGATGGATCGCATTCGCCCACATCTCGCCGCATTAAAATGCGACGGACGCTGGGGACGAAGGACGCCAGGTCGTTGGGGAAGCGCAAGGCGATCCTTCGATTGTTTCCGGCCACCGATCATGGTTGACGGTTGACGCTGGGTTTATCGCCTCGATGGGCTATGGCGTTCCGAGAGGATCGGGGCCGGTAGAAGAATCCGCGACCGACGATAAGTTTGAGTAAAGGACCCGACCGCCGCAGACTCTCCCGCGATCCAAAACAAAAGTTAGGCAATCTTTCTCTTAAGAGTGCTTCCGCGATTCATTTTTTCCACCTCGAGTCCGGAAGGCAGACGCGACCGCAAGCTCTCGGCCCACACACCCCGCCGGGGCTTCGAGCTCACGACTTTTTTTCCGGCTCTGATGACCCGCCGACTATTGGGTCCTCCTTAGCGGTAATCCTCTCGACCGGCACCACGGCCCACGCCCTAGGGGCTACGGCTATAAGTAGTGCCTCATGGAAGAAGGAAGCTCCCACGGGTGCAACTCATAGTTGGTCGGAGACACTCTTTCCCGCTGCGAAGTGTAGATGAGCGATTTGCGCCTAAATGCCCACACTGCACGGGCCTGATGACTCCTGGCCACCATGGGTCCTCCTTAGCGGTAATCCTCGACCCGGCACTACTGCTACCACGCCCTGCTGGCTACTGTTATGGCAAGTAGTGCCTTATGCGATGAAAGAATTACTCATAGGCATACAATTTCTAGCCGGCTCAGAACACTCCCCGTCTCCGCCGACAAGGATAAGCAATATCTTACTCCCTAGTCCCGCCTCCTATTTTTGAGTCTCCTCAAAGGTAACATGACGACTTACTCCACGCTAGCATAAACCTCCGCATGTTTTTGAAGCTATGGCCATCGAAATGTTCATCATCTTTGGGAGGCACGAAAAAGGAAGGGCCTACGACCGCCTCTCGTCCTGGCTAAAATTTCATTCATTACAAGACAAAATTGTTTCAAAACCAAATGATCAACTTTCTTCTTGTTTTCTGGAGGATGCTCCCCGGCGAACCGGCCAGCGATCTCCTCTGCCAGAAGGAGCAGTTTTGGCCCTCAACCCTCGATCTCTTCGTCGCTGACCGGT
Source organism: Guadua angustifolia (assembly GCA_036346375.1). Classification (NCBI taxonomy): domain Eukaryota; kingdom Viridiplantae; phylum Streptophyta; class Magnoliopsida; order Poales; family Poaceae; genus Guadua; species Guadua angustifolia. The sequence goes on along the minus strand of JAYEVE010000682.1, from coordinate 4,082 downwards.
CACGCGAACTCCGCCATTGCTAACAACGGGCAGGTCGATGCCGTGATAATGGAAAGAGCAAAACCACGAAAGCAGTCTCGTGGTCTATCCTCACTCACCGAACGCCGACATGTTCCAAGACGCTGGCCAAAGAACGCAAGCTTATCTCGAACCCCTCCGGAGGTTCCGAAAGCACTCTGGTCATGATCTTCTGGCCGACTTCGCGGAGGGTCGCTACCCTGCAGCTGTGCTCGACAAATCTCGCCTTCCAAATCCTTCAGCGGAGAAGGCCTCCGCCAGGCCGCCATTGTCGCATCCCGCCTCTCCACTTCCGCTTTCCGCGCTTCCCCACGGGCGTCAGCCGAAGCCCTCCCGCAACGCCGCAGATCGAAACAATGTCAAAGAGAAGGCGCGGTTTGCAATCACGAAGACCTAATTAGGGTTACTCGCTACTAACCGCAAAGGCTTTCGCGCTGAAGCTCTAACATGGCCTCGTCCGCCTTCCGCCGAAAGGCGCCCCTCCTAGCGGAACCGACCGCCTGGCCCGACAAGGCCATCCCGAGCCGCGACTTTGCAGAAAGCTGACGCCCCTCGGCGCCGAGGGTCAGCCGCCAGTGCCTCAAGCTCGATATCCTCATCTCCCGACTCGAACCGGTGTTCTCAAGCAGCCTCCCTCCGACCTCTCCGCTTTTGCCCGTCAGGTGCTGGGGAGCCTCGAGCCTGCGGTATCTCGGGTGCGTGATCGCCTCGCGGCCACCCTTGCTCATACATAGAATGGAGAGCCACCGACATCTTCCCCGACCGAAGCTTTCTGCTACTTAAGACCTGCACTTCATTTAGCCTCGACGACCGCTAAAGCAAATCAAAGATCAAGTCAAGAATCCCGCATGGTTACCTAGCAAGTTTAGCGAGTGACCTCAAGAATACCTTCAGTCTTCATCGCCGAGTTTCAGACACCCGCCAACCTCGCGAATCTTGGCTCGTGATAAGTTTCCACTGCTGTGATGCTCTTCAAGGCTCCCCACAACAACCTCGGCCGCTCCGCCTGGGCTACAATCGCTTGTTTAAGCGGGCCGCGCCGCCAGTGCTCAAGACAAAGGCGGTTCTCTGGCCAGGGGGGATATTTACCGCCTGGGTTTATGCTGACGTCAACGGATTCGGTGTTCGGCTACCCTCCTGCTGGTCCTCGGCGCGACTAGGGCCGCTGCAGCACTGGGGTTGCGCCACCGGGCGCTGGCCTTGTGGCGTAGGGCAAGAGCTCAATCTGCTTTTCCTGGCCTCGACTCCGTCGGTACGAGTCTCCGTGACGCCCAACTCTTGAGGGCTACCAACGTGGGTTTCGACCGCTAACGGCGGCAGGTCGCCACTCGGCGCACCGACTATTGCTGAGCGGACCTGCAATTCTAACGCCGACCACCACTCGTTCGGCTTTACCGCCGAGCGATGGAACGGGAGCAGATCTTTCGCCGCCCTTGGTGCGGGGGCGGTGTCTCTTTCGCTTCCCCAGAGCTGCTTCTCTGGGGGATTCTCCACCGGGCGCGGGCGACAGGAGTGCTCGCAGACTGCAGCTTCAGGGTCCGCCACCGGCCGGCGGCCCGAGGAAGGCCTCAGACGGATTGTCGGGCCGCCACCGCCATAGCTCGAGGACGACCTCGATCGGGCGAGCCGACAATGGTGGTCACAGAGGCATCTTCCCCACAGCGCAACTCGCCATGCGCCTCCTCTCTTTCGCTCGTCTCTCTCTCTCTCCGCTTCTGGCAAGTGCATCTCTCGTATGCCACCCCACTGCCTAGGTCTTCACGCCGCTTTCTCCCTAAGCAGAATGCCTGCCGGACACCATCTTGCCCACCCTGAATGGCGCAAAATTACTAGTTAATCCGTATGTTGAGAAGTCGGGACGCAGAGGGGAAAAGGAACCTCGCCTACCAGTTCAGAGGGTTCTCCATTGAAAGGTTCGGCCGACACCACGCCGCGGATAGTGCCCCCGACAAAGACATTGGCCACCCTCGGCTCGAAGTTCCGACGCCGCGAATTTCCACAAGGCCATCCTCATGGGGCTGGATGCCCCGCCATACAGAACATGGGGCTGCTCGCCCATAAGGGGTTGCACGCAAGATCTTCATGAACGCTGCTGCATAACGGCGCTTTTGCACAGTTCTCGCCTCCTGCTGAAGCTTGATCCGCCCAAGATCGCAGACCACCTTCTTTTTCTCCCTCTTGTCGAGGCCCCACTTCAATCTTCCTTCGACTCGGGGAGACGACCGGTGAAGGTTGGGGTAATCGCCTCCCTGTGTTCCGAGCATAAAACCACTCGTAATGCCACCCTGCCTCGAAGTTCCAGCAGCTTCAAGGATGTACTCCACCCCCAAGGCCCAGAGCGCAGCTTGAATGGCCGACTTCCCCTATGGACGCCGTGGCAGCCTGAATCGACTTATCCCTCCACGACGCCAAGAAGAAGTACTTCCACAAAGAACCAAGGCTCGATCTCAGAACGCCTCACATAGCGCATGAAGATCGCATGTGGAGCACGCTGCTAAGGTTGAGATGGTGTACCTCGATCCCGCAATGGTGCAAAGATCCCACTTGACGAAGGGATGAAGGAGCCCGAACCCGCACCAGAACCAAGTGGGACCACGATCTCCTCCTCCCAGCTGGTTCCATGCCTGCTGGGACCCTCCATCATGAAGCGCCCCGCAGGAAGGAACCCTTTCTTTCTCCAAACCGATTAAAAAGATGATGAGAAGATTAATAGAATTAAATCCAAGATGGACGTAAGATCTAGCCAAGGATTTCGTGGTAGATGAGCAGGTACCTTGTGGATAATGAATGTATTATGTAAACCCCTATAAACCGGAGTTGAAACAAATGATTTGGAAGAAGCGATGATTCCAAATATTCAATTCAATTCTGTAGTGCTAAGATGTACCAGATCTTAAGGAAAGATTTTGTATTTAATATGAAGAAAGAAGAGTCGAGATGTAGCATTATGTGATGTATGTCAAAGAGTCAAAGCTATGCATCGTGAGACCACCGATTACTCCAACCATTAAGAATACCGTAATGGAAATCGAGGAAATCCGGATGGATTTCATCACCGGGTTTGCCCAGACTCAAGCCGGATATGATTCCATATGGGTTATAGTGGATCGCCTAACAAAGGTTGCACATTTCATACCAGAAAGATAACCTACTCGAGATAAGTTAGCGTAGTTATACATATCGAGAGTTGTTTGTTTACATGGTGTACCTAAAAGATAGTATCGGATAGAGTACTAATTTACCTTGAGATTCTCGGGGATAAGTCGATACAAATATGGGCACCCGGCTCAACTTTAGTACAAGATATCATCCATGCATGTATGGTCAAACCGAAAAGGGTAAAACCGTATTCTTGAAGATATGTTAAGAGCATGTGCTTTGTCATATACCACATCATGGATAAATGCTACCGTGACGCAGTAATTCACTACAACAATAGCTATCAAGCCGCTTTGAAAATGTCGCCAAGCTTTTGTATGGTCGAATCGTGTTTTGACACCATTAAATTGGAATGAGACGGAGAACGCTATGTATTTGGACCACATACTTCTAGATGCGTAAGAAAAGATTGCTTTAATCCGAGAAAGGTTGAAAACTCGCATACCTGCATAAAAGAGTTATGCGATAACCTAGGCCGTGATTTGAGTTTTGAACCGTAAGATTATGTTTATCTCAAGGTCACACCATTAAAGGGAGTTAAAAGGTTTCATGCAAAAAGGAAAACTTGCTCCGAGGTATGTAGGACCATTCAAGATTTTGAGTCAAGAAAGGAGAAGTTGCATACCAGCTTGAATCGCCAGTAGCTTTTGACAAGGGTACATGATGTATTTCATGTATCTCAATTAAAGAAGTGTTTGAGAGTACCGTAAGAACAAGCACCTATCGGGTTATTGAATTGCAAGAAGATTTAACTTACAAGGAACATCCAAGAAAATCTTGGATACCATGGATCGTGAAACTGAGAACAAGTCAACCCGCTTTTGCAGAGTTCAAGGAGCAATCATTCGTAAAGCGAGGCAACTTGGGAACGCTAAGAAGATTTAAGGAAGGAATTTCAGTTATTT